>JAODAL010028604.1:0-53036 GCA_025379985.1 Phyllomedusa bahiana
GGGCAAAAGGGTGTTAAAGACTCCTTTTCCGGCACTTTTTAAATGTGGGGGCCCATGGGTTTGGGGCTCATGCTGGGGCCCGGACCGGTATAGTCTTTAAACATTAGAGGGCTTCACTGTTATGCTTTGGGAAAAAAAGTGATAAGCCCAAAAGGGGGCGGCGATGGGAGCGTGTTACGCATGGCAAGCGCTTGGGATATATAAGTTAAACACGACGCCGTCCGGTTTTAAAACTTCAGGAATGACCTGGGTATATAATTAAATCTAGACACAAAAGCTAGTTTTTTCTGTATATTCATATTATTTCTTACATAAAACTAATATTTTTTAGATGTATTTTAGATGATGTCTTAAAAATCTGAACGGGAAATGATGAACTTACTTGTACCTCCTATTTTACTATTTAAGTCCCCTTTCGGGAAAAGTAATGTTCCCGGGAAAAAGGTGCGATGCAGCACCAAAACGGGGGATTTTTAACCCATTTATTTTGTCCCATATGTGTGGGGTTTGTAAGATAAAAAATTTTTGCCCCTTTTTTTCCCTGGAAGCGTGGCCCCATTCAGTAAATTTTTTTTCCTTAACTCTTTGTTAAGGGGTTTTGGGGGTTGGAAAGCCAGGGGCCGTGCGCTCAAACCAGTTGAAACCGAGGAGCCTCGGGTGCAATGGGGGCGTTTACCGGTGAGTGCCTTTTTTCCCTTACAAAAGATTATATTACTTACCCGGGAAGGGTATAGTAAATGCCAGTAAAAACAAAAAGGGGTTGAAAACCCCTTTTTCCGGCCTTTTTAAAGGGGGGGGTTCTGCAGGTTTGGGGCCATTTATGGAACAGGTATAGGTCAATGTCCAGGAAAAAAAAGGGTGGTTGAAAGACTCCTTTTTCGGCACTTTTTAAATGGGGGGGGCATCGGGTTTTTTTTGGGGTCATGCGGGGGCCGGACAGGTTAAGTCAATTCCATGAATAAAAGGTTTGGTTTGAAAGATTTTTTTTCCGGCTTTTTTTTAAATGGGGGGGCATAGTTTGGGGCTAGCGCTTCCGACGGGGATTTCAATGTCCATTCAAGTAAATAGGTTCAAATATACTGCCTTTCTGGACTTTTAAAATTTTGGGGGGATGCGGGTTTAAGGGTCGGGGCTGTGGTAAAAGAAAAGGGATAGTAAATGGTTGTGTTTTTTTTCTGTAAATTTTATAACCTAAGTGTGTTCCCTAAGTGTAGCATGTATCCATTTGACGTTGGGATGTTAATTTAGTTCTCCCCTTTTTTGGGTGTAATAAAAAGGTGTTTTGCTCCCCCCATAACTTTAATGGTCATCGCGCAAAATCGAGCTCACTATCAAAAAAAACCTTATCATGGGGCCCGGCTTCACTATCCGATCTGAAACCCAAACGCAATCGCTAAAACACTAGTAATGACCCCTCCAGTGTGCAATTCCCTCAGATAGACGGGCTGCGGGCGGACAAACCTTATGGCGTGTAGCGAGACCAAGCCTTCATCCTTTTTTTGGCTACCCAGAAGTCAATTGGGTCCAACACACCCAAAAACTCGGTGTTGAGACGAGAAGTCGTGCACAATGATCTTAAGCTGGCCCTTGTTTTTTGTATGTGTCCCCTGCATTACATCTTGGTGAGGTGGTAAAAAGTTTGCCAAGGGGTCCCCCATTGGGGCTTTCCCACCTTGCCTGCTGCTGCTGACGGCTATTTGGCATTTTCGCTGTCACTGCTGACTTTGTTCCACCGTTAATTTTGAAGAACTTGAAGCAGACGAAAAATGTCTCCAGTTAAACAATCAAAAGGTTCCTTTTTCCTGTTTTTTACTCTCTATTGGGTGGGGGGAAGGGAAATGCTGGTTTTGTCCCGGGATCCGGGAGGGGGCCACCCAGAAAATTTTTTCCCTTTTTGATGGCCTTAATGCGGGGAATTTGGAGGAAATGGAATCCAACACTATGGAAATGGAGCCTTGTTTTCCCCAAACCCTCTGGCGGGGGGACTACAAACCATCTTCCTCCTTTCCCCCACCTCAAATTCCGCCAACCTTTTTCCCAACGGGGACGTCTAACGTCGGTGTCTGGGAAATACCTCCTCCTCCGCTTCCCCCCGCACGCTTCAACAAACCCCCTGACTTCTCAGATGATGCCCCTTTTGAGTAGGCGCCGTTTTGATAGCCCCTGGCCCCCAAACCACTGCCTAAATACCGAAAAAATTGAGAAACGGGGGCCTTGGACTCGACGGAGAAAAAGGGCCCGTCCCCCGCGTCTATGCCCCATCCTCCTCCTCGGCTGGGGGGCCCTGATGTTTCGATGCCCAACATCTTTTCCAAAAAAAGATCTCCACATGGTTGCTGAAAAGGGCTTTGTCCCATTGCCCTTTTTGGTGGTTCTTTAAAACGGGAAGGGATGGTGCAGAGCTCTTTCAATCCCTCCACTCTCCGTGGTCAACACCCCCGAGGCCCGCACCGCTGCTTGTCGGGCCATGTTCATTCGTACTGGTAATGGCATTGCTTGTGCGGAGCAGGGGAGGGTGGAATTCCACTGTTGCCACGTCAACAATGAGAGGGTTGACAGGGAGGCCGAGCTGACGCTGAAACACAGCCAGGCGAACGAAGCAGGGGTAAACGGCAGAAGCGAACTCAGCCTCGGCCTTCTCACAGGCACCCAAACCCCGGGGGTGGCTTTAAAAATTTTCTGGCGAAAAGGGTTCAAATGTGCCGGCAAGGGATTTTGCTCCACCCAGCGATCTTAAGGGTGCCAGCAGTTTCGCCTTTATCGACCCCCCTTCCCTAAAAGGGTTCTTTTCCCCCATAGCGCCGTCTTTTTTTGCGGAACCCATCCACACCCCGACCTGTTTTTGGGACAGTCCCAAAGGCAGATTCATTTCAAAGGGCCCTGGTTTCTTGGGATTTGACCACCAGAGGGCCCTTGGGGGAAAAAAGACCCCTGCACCATCCCGCAGTTTTGAAGAGCGTGCCCCGACCTGAGAGCCACTGTCCCCACCAGAAATCCACCCAGTCACCCATGAGCTGTCACAAGATATAGGGGCCTTGGTCCATGTGTCGGTGGTCAAGGATTTTTCCCAGACACAGGAAACAACACGCTTAAAATTTTAATGAACTGGTGGCCGGGGCAGGGACGGCTTTTCTGGAAAAGAAATCCCTCCGGCATCTGGTATTGGGAAGCAGACAGGGCCATGATTGGCGGAACCCTCTGTGTCCACCAGATGGAAAGGCAACATTTCCAAGCCAAAAGCCGGAATGCCGACATTAGGCTTTGGTTTGGGGAGGGTTTGGGTTAATGTGTTTTTTTTTCTACTCCCCAAACCTGGTAGACAGAAGGCTGGGCTAGACGGGCCCACTGTATGGCGTGCAGGTGTCAAACTGGGGGAAAGGGAAAAAGGGTAGGATGGGTCTTTGGTGGTGGGGTGGTATTTGGGGGCGACGATGGAGGCGAAGCGAGGTGCCCCTGATCATGACTCTAAGGCATGGGCAGCTGGGGAACCTTGGGGGGCGGATGAGGAGGAGGCAAGAAGAGGGTTGACAGGGTTGGAACCCCCCGGGGCAGTATTCCCTCCTTTCAACTCATCATTCGCTGCATGTGATGACATGTTTTTGGTGGTTAAACACCTAAATTCTTGCCCCCAGGCAAAGGGGCATTGACATCGTGGGTGAATCAAGGCTTGCCAAAGAAGGCCCAGGTTTTAGAGGTCCTTCCTTTTTTTGTCGGCGATAAATGAGACGGGTTTCCGCTGCCCGTGGTGGGGGAAATCATATCAGCGGATTTCGTACCCCCCTCTCCCTTTTTGAGGTGGGACCAAATTTTGAACTCCCCCACGTCCTCCTTCGTCCAGTGATAAGCACTCGCAACAAATTCTGTAAAAAAGACCCCTTTTGGACCCCCAATGTGTATCATCACATAACACAGGTGACTTGGCTCCTGACATTTGCACCAGGAGCTGGGGGCTACAAGAAAGAACCGAAAGGCGTTCCCGGGATGCCTGGATTTTTTTCCCTTTACCGGCTTCCTTCCCCTCTGATGGCATCATTTAAATGGGCGTTTGAGCAGACAAAAACATCCTTTTGGCCTTTGACTTTTAACTGCCTTCTTCCCCAACCGCATTTTGTCATCAAAGAGGCTTCAGAAAAAGGGTTATCCCCAGTGGTGGAACAAGGGTTTACATTTGGGCTGCCTTCACTCATGTTGTAGGTGCTGATGATGCTGAGCACATTTTTTGGCCGTGACTGGGGGAGGGAAACGACTGCTGGATGGGTTGCATTTAAACCCCTGAAGAACAGATTTTGGGGACGCGTTTGTTTCTGGATTCACGGGCCCCCACCCAGCGATGACAGGTGACGGTCCTGCAACCCAGATCCGCTGGCATTCGTATTTCGCCCATGGAAGTAGCACCTTTTTTCTTACCTCTCCCCTGTCCCCCCTCCCCTTTGCTCGCTTCCCCCTGCATTTCCCCCCGTTAGAAAGATAAAAAAATTTTAAAAGGATGGAAAAATTTGGAAATCTTGAAATGTTTCTTTCAATCCTGGAAATGCGGTCTGGTGGAAAAAGTAAGACAAAATCGTAAGACGGGTTTTTCCTTTAGTACCAGGGGTTTTTCAAGCCCCGTAGGGCTAGGAAAATTGATAGTTGTCAACAAAATTTACAAGTGGCTATCTGCCCCCAAATGAATTCAAAAACGCAATAAACTTTCAAAGTTAAATGTTGAAAAATTGGTTTTTTGCAGCAAGACAACGGAACGTTCTAGAAAATTTTTCTATCAAATTTATACAAACGGGCTATTTTAAAAAAACAGGGCCCCTCCACAGCAATACGCAATTTAAAAATTTTACGAAACAAACGGTTTTTTTGACCAATGAAATACCCAACATAATACAAAATTTTTTATTAAAGTAAGTACAAGGTGGGTCATGAACAAAACGGGCCCCACCAAAATAAAAAAAACACTATTTGAAATGTATACGGATAAAAAAAATGTTTTTTTGACCTATAAAAAACACCCCGGGGACACAAAATTGCTGTATTCAAATTTAGGGCAAGGGGGCTCTATAACAAAACTGGCCGCACCAAAATAAAAAAAAAAAAAAAATTTTAAAAGTATGGAAAAATAAAAGGGGGTTTTTTGCACCTTTTAAAAACACTGCGGTATACAAAATTGCTTATTCAAATTTAATGCAAGGGGTCTATACAAAGTGGCTGCGCCAAAGTAAAAAACATAATTAAATTTTGACGGTAAAAAAATGTTTTTTTTTTCACCCTTTTTAAATAACCCGCGGTGACTACAAAATTGTGTATTAAATTTTAAATGCAAAGGGGGCTTAAAAAACAAAAGGGCCCCACCAAAGTAAAAAAAAAAAACTTTTGGATTATCGATAATAAAAGGTGTTTTTTGCACCTATAAAAACACCTGTGGTGACCACAAAAAGCTGTATTCAAATTTTTAAGTGCAAGGGGTTTTAGGGAAAAAAAATGGGCCGACCAAGTAAAAAAAAAAACGTTTTTTAAATGTATCCGGAAATAAAAAGGGGTTTTTTGCACCCATAAATACACCGCGTGACTACAAAAAATTTCTGTATTCAAATTTAAGTCAAGGTGGCTCTTGAAAAAAAGCTGGACTGCACAAAGTGAAAAACACTAATTAAATTTTTGTACGGATAAAAAAGGGGTTTTTTGCACCATAAAACACCTGCAGTGACTACAAAATTTTAGTATTCAAATTTAAATGCAAGGGGGCTCATGAAAAAAACTTTGGGCACCAAATAAAAAAAAACAACTATTTGAAATGAATCCGGGTAATAAAAGGTTTTCTTGCACCCATCAATAAAACCCCGGTGACTACAAAAAATTGCTGTATTCAAATTAAGTGAAGGGGCTTAGAACAAAACGGGCCCCAAAATAAAAAAAAAAACCCTTTTTGAATTTTTTAACGATATAAAATTTTTTTTTCACCCCATAAATTTCACCCCGGGGGTACAAAAATTTCTGTTTCAAATTTAGGCAAGGGGCTCTATGAACAAAACTGGGCCCACCAAATAAAAAAAAAACTATTTGAAATGTAAACGGGAAAAAAAAAGGTTTTTTTTGACCATAAAAAAATTTGGGGGCACAAAAATGTGTATTAAATTAAGTGCGAGTGGCCTAGAAAAACTGGCTCCCAAAGTAAAAAAACGTAATTTTGTGTACGGGTAAAAAAGGGATTTTTCACCCATAAATACACCCGGGTACTAAAATTTTCTGTATTCAATTAAATGCAAGGGGTTAAAACAAAAAAGGCGCACCAAAGTAAAAAAAAAAAAATTTTTTGTACCGGGTAAAAAAGGTGTTTTTTGCACCCAAAAAAACCCTGCGGGGACTCAAAATTGTGTATTCAAAAATTAAGTGCAGTGGCCTTTTAACAAACTGGGGGCCCAAATAAAAAAAAAACTAATTAAATGGTTTTGGTAATAAAAGGGGGGTTTTTTAAACCCATAAAAACACCTGCGGTGACTACAAAATTGCTGTATTCAAATTAAAGTGCAAGGTGGCTCTATGAACAAAACTGGGGCCGCAGTGTGAGGGCACGGCAGCAGCAGCATGAGGTCAGGCAGTGGCACAATGACATTCTGGAGGTGTCAAAAACAGGAGTAGGCCACAGAGTGGCACAATGACCAGTGTGGAGGGCACAGCAGCAGCAGCAAGAGTCAAGCCAGTTGGCACAATGACATTCTGGAGGTGGCAAAAACAGGAGTAGGCCACAGAGTGGCACAATGACAAAGTGTGGGGGCCCACGGCAGCACAGCATGAGGACAGGCAGGGGCACAATGACATTCGGGAGGTGGCTAAAACAGGAGTAGGCCACAGAGGGCAAAATGACAGAGAGTGTAGGTGACGGCGGCAGGACAACAGCATGGGGTCGAGAGTGGCCCCAATGACACAGTGTGGATGTCACCGCACCAGCAACAGCAGCAGCACATGAGTCAAAAATGTGCACAATGACAGAGTGTGGAGGTGGGTGGCAATACCAGTCCCTGGTAAAGATGGTTTGTGGCGGATGGAGAAACTGTCAGCAGATGTGTGGCATCAGGCGGGTGGCGGCATCAGAAGAGTGGCTGGGGCAGGTAGTTTGAACATAGACTCATTTCTCACAGTTTGGTTGAGGCGTCATGGCTGAAGTAGTCTGACGCCTAAGGCATTGGTGTGTGGAAATCCTGTCCGATCCACGCCCTGATTCATCTTGACAAAGGTCAGTCGTTCCACATTTCCCGTGGACATGCGGGTTCTCCTTGGGGTAACGATGGCCCCTGCCGCACTGAACACCCGCTCTGATGCCAATTACTGGCCGGCCATCACCTGTTGGTTCAGGGACTGCTCCAGGTCCTGCTGCTGCTGCTGCTGGCGACTACCCTCCTCACAAGGTGCGTGAAGGAAGCTGCTCATCAGTGACTCCAGACTTAGGTTGCTGCTGATGGAGCTGGTACTGATCCTACCCCCCACATTCCCCCAGCAGCCGTGGCAGTAGTACATGAACTCTAGAGAACCCCCCGGTCAGACCTGTCAGAGGAAGGAACAATGCCGCACATAGGCAGCGGCCAACTGACTACGGAGGATTTCCCTATAGTATTTGAGTTTGTCCTCCTCTCAATAGCTGGGAAAAGGCTCCATTTTGGACCGTTAGCGGGGTCCATAGGGTGGAGAGCCAGAAGTCATCCCTCTGCCGGATGCTGACTATTCGGCTGTCACTAGCCAGGCAAATCATCCTGCTGTGGGTCATATGCATAAGTGACTCCGAGGGGCTCCCTCCCTCCATCTCCACTGTATACTGCCACGGTGCTTGCGGGTCATCTGCCTCATCTTCCTCATCTCCATCTACCTCCTCCAGCTGCTCCTGCTCCTCCTCTCTTGTCACCTGGGTAGAAAATCCAATAATTTCACCAGACAATGCTTCTGCTCAAATGTCCTCCTTCTGCATTTCAGTCCACACCGGACTCATGTGGCCGCGAGAGGTAGTTGCCACGTCTCCAGTACCCTTCCCAGACAAATTTTTCAGCATCTGTTCCAGGACATGAAGCAGTGGAATGACGTTATTCATCCCGTGGTCCTGGTGACTGACAAATAACGTGGCCTCCTCAAATGGCCTCAACAAATGGCAGGTGTCACGCATGAGCTGCCACTGGCTGACATCAAAGTTACACAGAGGAGTACTGCTGTCCGCCTGGATCATCAAAAAATCGTTAACGGCCTTTCTCTGTTCATACAGTCGGTCCAACATGTGCTGGCTGGAATTCCAACGGGTGGAAACATCGCATAAACAGAGTGTGTTGGGGGAGGCCGTTCTGCCGCTGCAATTCGAGGAGGGGGTTCCTGGCTTTGTAGGAATGGATGAAGTGCACGCACAGTTTCCTGGCCATTTTCAGAATCTTCTGAAGATCGGTGGATGACTTCAGGAAACTTTTTTACAACCCGATTGAACCATCGCATGCAGGGGGCCCTGGACCATCCCCTCGGTGCAGCGCGGACACCATTTACTCCCATTGTCCATCCCCCATGGTTCCGATTTGCGTTGGGGGAAAACCACATTTTAATTTTTCTGATGGGGGCGCGGAGTAGTTCCTCCCGTTGCTTTTTTTCTCCGAGGGAAAAAAGGTTAGTCGTGCACCGCTGTGCCCACAAGGGGATGTGGAGCAGTACTTTTGGAGGCTGGAAAGATGGTGGTGGTGGAGGAGCACATTGGGGCAGGACCCGTTTGCAACGTGGAGGGGAAAGCGGCGCCCGTCCAAGTTTTGGGGGGCCGGGCGGAAGCACATTCCCATGGGCCGTAATGGACATGTACGGCCCTGACCTAGTTCAGCTTCACACACCCGCATCCCGGCCCTTGGAACAAACCGAAAGCCAAGGACGGCCCACTTTGTTTACATATTTTTGAAGTCTGGTACTGCCTTTTTGGAAAAAAAATTCGGCTTGGGAACTCTCCATTCCTCGGCACAACCTTGTTCTTGAACGGTGCAGAGTCCACCATTTGGAAAGGGGGGGAGCAGTACCACAATTGGACGGACCCGGTAGTTCGCCCCTTAGGAGGTTGGTGCATATGGGAACCACACTGAGCACTTTTTCCCCCCGGGCCCAAAAAGGGGTGACCGCATGTGTTGACGCGGGCCGTGGTGCCAACGTTAGCGCCGGGCCCAAAACTTCACTTTCTCCTACAGATTTACATATACCCATATTCGGCCCCCCCTGTCTTAGTAAAGAAGGGCCCCCCGGGGTACGGATTTTCCCACCAACGCCCCGTAGGAGTGACAATGCCGCCGCTGTCGCTGAGCCCCTGTGCCGTACTTTCTTGGACCTGCGAAGCGGGTTTTTTACCAGGGGCCGCTTGCCCCTGACCTCAAAACCTGCTATCCCTGATCAGGGCCACACAACTCACTTGTGGCTGCCCCGTACCTGACCCCAAAGCTGACGCCCTCTTCTCCTGACAAGGTGAAGCCCCTTTCCTCACCCCCGGGCCCCAAGTGCGGCGGCTAATCATCATCTATTTGTTTCTCGTCATGCTGTCCTCACACGGTCTTTGGGATCAGAGGTGACCCCTCCAAAAAGACCTCCAGCCCCTCTCAAAATCTAACTTTGCCGCCCCCCCTGCAAGAAGCAGGGATATTGGCTCCATTTTTTTCGTGCCCAAATAGTTGCTGACTGCCCCCTCAAAAATTTTTCATCTCGCTATATAGTGGCGCTGACCCCGAAACCATAGTAGATTCCGGGTGAGGAACAATGGGACAGAGGCGGGGTTTAGGACAGTGAGGGCCAACCCGCTCCCCGGGCCATGCCCAAATAAGGGTTGTGTTGACGTTCCCCACTCTTTGGGTGGGTTATCAAAAGTCATTGGGGGAAGGGTGACCTAGTAACCAATCAAGAACCATTGGGGTTTCGGAGAAAAAACTGCGCTAGATAAAAGTGGCAGTTGTGGCCTCACCCATGACCCCTGCGCGACATCCCCTGCTGTGCGCGACCTGGGCCCGTCCAGGAAGTTTTTGCCCCTCCCCCCCGCAGGTGAAAGCCTGCCACCTCCTGTCTGACATACTGTTTTTTCTAAAAAAGTACAGACACTGTTTGATGAAGAAAATCTGTTATGATAAAAAACACACCCGTTTTGACTCCAAAAGAACCGAGAAACAAGCTTGGGAACCTTTGGGTTAAATTGCGTCCCAAATGGCCCGGAAAAAATTTTCTTGTATGGGCGTTTAAAAAAAAACCTATTTTACTGAATGTAAAAGCAAAACAGGTTAATTAACCCTTTGGAAAAAGAATTATGCTACAGGCAAAATTGCTTCTTTGGCGTGAAAAAGAACGTTTTTTTTTACAAGTACAAAGCGAAAAAAACTTATTAACCCGGATGTAAATTGCGCAAAAGAATTGAGCAACCAAAAAATACAATTTTGTACGGTTACTTGGTTGGGATTTTTCGGTACACCCCAAGAGAAAAAAATTGAATTAACCTTGTTATGAATTTTGCTACAGGCAAAATGCTTTTTTTGGGGATGAAAAAGACGGTTTCTTTTAGTCACCAAACGCAGAAAATGCTTAATTAACCCCTGATGTAAAATTTCGCAAAAAATTTAAAACCAAAAACTGCCGCTTTGTAACGTGTTTCAATGGCTGTATTTTTAAAGTACGAACAACAGGAAAACTTGTAATTATCCCTCGGTTTTGAATTATGACAGGAAAATTGTTTTTTTTTTTGGCGGGAAAAAAGGGGGTTTTTGGGGTCCAACACCAGAAAAGCTTTTAAATTAAACCCCCCGGATCTAAATTCGCAAAAAGAATTAGCGCCAAAAACTACCAGTTTGTAGGTGTTACAATGGATGTATTTTACGGTACACAGCAAAGAAAAACTTGTAATTAACCTTCGGTTGTGAATTATTACGGCAAAAAGTCTTTTTTGCCGGGGAAAAATCTTTTTTTTAGCAAACAAGCAGAACAACGTTAATTTAAAACCGGGTGTAAATTGCGCAAAAAATTTAGCACCAAAAAGAAGTGGAAATTTTTATTGTAAAAACGCTGTTTCTTTAAAAGAATACAAAGGAAAAAGGCTTAGATCACCCTTGGATATTCAATGTGCTATGAGCAGATAGCATTAAAATGTAAATGAAGCTGCACTGGATGCACACTGGACTTCAGATCCAACACTCCACAAAATCAGAAATAGAACATTAAGAGAAGCAGTCTCTGAGACAAGCTGTGACATCCCCCAAAAATCGCTGTATAAAAATGAGTTCTTTAGTATCAGTTATCATAAACAGCCGTGGCAGCACCTTCCCTGATCAGTACAGTGAGAGCGGTATGAGCTCCCAGCGTCGCGCCCGGACTTATATAGTGCGGTGACGTCACAGAATCCCGCCGGTCTCTGATTGGCTTCATCTCTGCACATGTCATGTAGGCTATGCCCTTCTTCCTCCCAGAGTTCTTTGCCCCATGTAACGCCATGTGCTCGCAGCCATTTTATCAATCAAAAGCACAATTCGTTCACGCGAAGTACCGCAAAGTTCGACTTCGTTCCGAACCGAAGTTTTCCTGAAATTCTAAACAAATTCCATTTCGTTAGAATCAATTCGCCCATCTCTAGGTGACTCTATGAACAAAACTGGGCCGCACCAAAGTAAAAAAAAACACCTATTTGAAATGTATACGGATAATAAAAAAGTGTTTTTTGCACCTATAAATGCTCCTGCGGTGACTACAAAATTGCTGTATTCAAATTTAAGTGCAAGGTGGCTCTTTGAACAAAAACTTGGCCACACCAAAGTAAAAAAACACCTATTTGAAATGTATCCGGATAATAAAAAAGCGTTTTTTGCATCTATAAATACACCTGCGGTGACTACAAAATTGCTGTATTCAAATTTAAGTGCAAGGTGGCTCTATGAACAAAGCTGGACTGCGCCAAAGTGAAAAACACGTAATTAAATTGTGTACAGATAATAAAACGTGTTTTTTGCACCTGTAAATACACCTGCGGTGACTAAAAAAGTTCTGTATCCTATTGTAAGAACAAAGTGGTCTTTGAACAAAACTGAGCTGCACCAAAGTGAAAAAAAACCTTATTAAATTGTGTACAGATAATAAAAGTTGAGTTTTGCACCTATCAAATACACCTGCAGTTACTAGAAAAGATCTGTGTCCTAATATAAGTATCGGCTGCACAACATACAAGTAATATTTCACCAAAAACTGGCCAATAACTGTTAATAAAAACCCATTGTAATGCAGGGTCAACACTCTGGGCTGCACAATAGCCATACTCCTTTCAAAAGCCTGCCTGCCTGCCTGCCAGCCTGTCTGTCTGTGTTCGCCCGTAGCCACCCACCCACACCCCACCCGCGGCTGTACAGCGCTAGATGCTCCTTTAAAATTCTCGGCCTAAGTAACTAAAAACTGAAAATCTCTAATCTACCTAAGTTCTAATGTTCACAGCTAAAAGCATAGCTGTCTGTGTGAACAAATAGAACAGTTTCGCTGAGCTATTTTGAGAGAGACCGAGCACACGTCCTGCTCTGATGATACACAGACACACACTGATCATGAACAGGAAGGGCTGTTCTATGTAAAACGAGGTCATGTGATTTTTCCAGCCAATCACATCCCAGTCATGACGTCGCACACACAGCTCACCCTGCTCTATTCTCTAAGCTGATTTGCTGGCTGCCAAAATAACAGGAAGCGCTGAAAATGGCTCAATATTAATAGATTATGCGCAGATTTTAACCTAAATTATCGCGTGATCTAAAAATTCCGATCAACATAAAAACCGTGCCGATTTCAACTTTGTCGATAATAATTGCTCAACACTACGCACGAGCATTCCGGCTGACAGAGGAAGATAGCAGGACAGGAGCGTGGTCAGATGAGTGGATGGGACGGGTGCGACCGCGGCCAATATCACGGCCAGCGGCGCCACCCGTCCCCGCCGGGTGCCCGCAGAGAGGGACACGGGTGTGCCTGCCACCCGCGGACCGGGACGCGACGCCACCCGTTACAGTTACCAGTAATTGATATGGCTGGTACAAACAAATACTGGCATCGGCCCCTGGCCATACGGCCACTAACAGAACATTATAGAATCCTTCTCTAGCTGGGGGTCTTGGCCTATTGTCAGTGCCACAAAAACTTTTATGAGCTGCTTAAGCTTCTGGCAGCAAATCATGCCACTTGATCACCTGTGGTACTAAGCTTTTTATAGGCCTCCAGGGACCTGCAAAAAGCCTGTCCTGGTATGTGGAAGCAGCCACCCACCCAACGCTATAGCCGCTCCGGGAAAGGCAACTCATACTTTGCCACAAGTGATGTCAGGGCAGCTACGTGAGTCGGTAAACTATGGCTACTGATGCAAAATAGTCGCCTACTCTCCTCCCAATATCATGTCTTTGGTGGCACGTCTGCAGCAAGTATCCTTCTGTACTATACCTAGCGACAGAAACGTGCAACCGCCTAGGGTATATAATATATATATATATATATAATATATATATATATAATATATATATATATATATTATATTTTATATATATATATATATATATATATATATATAAAATATATATTATATATAAAATTATGTGTGTGTGTGTGTGTGTATACATATATGTATGCATATCTGTATAAATAAAGAAAGCTTAGTGCACTCAAAGTGAAAGTAAAGTGCTACCTTTTTCATTATATATACATACATATATATCCACAGAAAAAAGCAGCACAACCACTAAATTTTGAAACATTAATAAAGCGGGATGCCAGCGGAAAGAAGTTTGGCAAAAACTCCAAGTGAATAAACAAAGAAAAAATCTGCAGCACGACTCAGGTATGGCTCAAAAAAACGAAAACCGTTTATTCCCACATGCAGCAAAGACCGATGTTTCGGCTCTCTCACAGAGCCGTCTTCAAGTGACAAACATGTGTTTTACAAGCAATATATAACACACCCAATGATATAATCAATTACAAACAATAAATATAAATACAATAATACAGTGATATAATAAAATGATATAATAAACAGTGTCATGTGTAAAAAATATAAGAGGCAATAAAAAGACAATACATAACATTACCAATATAATCAAAGTGCCAGAAATGTGATAATATAAAATTTCTAAAAAAGGGGGCGGAGGCTACAATTGCTTACCTGTAATATAGAATCAATAAAACACTCATGTAAACATATACACGCTGCGGCGTCCACTACAACGAGCTGCGCATGACCGGAAGACAATGCAAGTGGATCGGAAGTAAATGAACGCGTCCATAGTAACACTGTCAGGCAAAGCGTGCTTACTAATTGCGCATGACAGGAAACAACGTCCGCATAGTCAACCAATCAAATACAACCCCAAAAGGAGCCGTTCTTGGATACCACATTCCACTAAAACAAAAGCGCCCCTCTGTTATGCCCAATTTAGACATGCACAGCCATAATGGCCATTTTAGAAAAAGGGCAGAATCAATGCCAACTCATAATGTAATCTAGGATGTGGAATGATCAAGACCCAAACCGTCCCAAACGAACCCATACAAGGGGAAGTCAGGAACAGTTTAAAAGGCGCTATGTGCAGAAAACTCCACAAAGTGGAAAAGACGCGCAAAGCATTTAAAAAAGCTCCAGACCACTCCAATCCAACTGGTGACTCCTCACCCTTAAATTTTTTTTAAATACTTGAAAGGCAAAGATACCAAAAAACGCAGCAAAAGGTGAATCCAGCAGCGATAAAAACAAAATATTAAATGAAAAATGAAACATCAAAAAAAAACACAGGTAGCCGCATAGCGATCCTCCCAAATACGATATCAAAGTGTAGTGGTGAATCTAAAAAAGAAAAATAAATAAATTCAAAATTTATTCAGAAAAAAATTTACTCTTGCTTCAGAACCAGAGGCTGAAATCGTATATAGGGGAATATAAAGGCAAAGCTTCATTTAAACTACCAGGTAACACCTTATAATCAATGTTTAATCCACGGGTTTCAAAGACTGGTTTTAAATACAATTTCCCAAATTTCCCATTTTTTAGTAAAAGACCCACGATCCCCTCCATGTTTTAGTATAGGATGTGATCAACCACCATACATCTGAGATCCCATTCGTGATGTCCAGCATCCAAAAAATCTTGGATACTGGTAAGTCCTGTCTTTTTTTTTTCCGAATCGAATACCTATGATTATTTAACCTTGTCTTAAAATCACAAGTGGTTTCACCCACATAAATCAGGTTACACGGACACCAAAAGAATGTAAATAACCCAGTCAGATAAGCACGTTAGATGGGAACTGATTTTAAACACTTCCCCTGAACCAGGGTGTAAAAACGTTCTCCCTTTTAAAAAATTTTTTACAGTTAACACAACTGAGGGAAGGAAAACACCAAATCTAGGACTACTAAAAAACTTTGACGAAGTTTGGTGGTCTGGACAATATTTTTGACTAGTCTATCCTTCAATTGGCAGATCTCTTAAAAAACATTAAAAAGGGAAACAATTGAATTCTTGAACATTTTCCCCAAAAACCCTGTTGCAATATATGCCAAAATTTTCTGAGGATACAAAAAGACTTTGAACTCAACTCATTTAAAAAGTAGAAACAAAGCTACTCTATTCAAAGAAGACCTGGATTCCCCCTGATTACGCACATCATCAGAATTTTAAAGAATTAATACGGGAAACCTGTTGGAACAACATTTTGGGATTAACCTCTTTTCAAAAAACTTTCTTTTTCCATGTCTGGTTACAGTTTGTCTGCCCTGACTCTCATTGTCCACTATACGTCTCACCCTCAATAGTTGAAATAAATTTGGCAACGACTTCCAGATATTAATTGGATGGCTGCTGCTGTAAGGAGCAAAGGGTGTTATATCTCCTTAACTAAAATTCTGTTTTAAAACTCACCACCCACACCACCTTTCAAAAAAGCCAGGACAAAATTTAATTCGGAACTTTTGAAATCCAACAATCCAGGAAACTATCCAGTCCAAATCAAGAAACATCATCTATGTACCCCCACCTCAATACTTTTAAAGAGAGGGGAGACACATATGAAAATCCTCCTCTAAACCAAGTCTGAAAATATTTCGAGTGGGGGGGAACTTTGGGTGCCCATGCAGCCCCTAAGTTGCAAATAAAAGACATCTGCAATTCAAAATATTAACTGTTAACCCAGAGCAAAAAGGGAACCCAAAAAACCTTTCCAGCATTAGAAAATCATCTTTTAACACACGTTTAACTTCGCAAACACCCATGTCAATATAATTGGTTAAGCTAATTACATCGAAAGATGCCAAATTCACCAGGGGCACTTAAACATGTTCAATTTACACAAAAAATCATATTAAAATCTCAAAATGTATGACACAGAAGTAAATACAAAATTTTTCAAAACCTTATCGGGAAAAGGGTTGACGAATAATTTGATGGATTTCCCCCTGACACAATTGGCCTCCCGTTTGATTAAAGACTAGTGTATTTTTGGTTTAAAAAGTACAATATGGTCACCGGGTGTGAAACAATAAGAGAAATCTCAAAAGCCCTATCCCAAGGCCATATCAAAAGCTTCATTAACAAGCACCTCAAATTTGCGACAAAATTCAAACTTCAGGTCTCCAGATAACTTGCGATAAACAAGAGTATCAGACAACTGACGATACGCTTCTTGTAAATATTGTATAGTATCCATGGCTACAGTAGCTCATCCCTTATCTGCAGATCTAATGGTGATTCTCGAATTTTCAGACAATTCCTTTATAGCACCAATCTCATCAGTAGTAAGATTGGAATGTCTAAGAACGTCCCCCACACCACTATTTTTCAATTTTTCAACATCCTGTCTAACCAATTGGATATAGGTCTCTACTGGATGAGTTACTGATGGAGGAACAAAATCACTAGATAAAGACAAACCATATTCATTCAATTTAAAGTCGACCGAATAAACATTGTTAGACAAAGAAGTACCCTGCTGATCTGGCTGTTGGTTAAACCAGACCTTTAATTTTAATTTCAGAAAAAACTGGGCTAGGTCTAAATCAAGTTCAAACCAATTGATCTTCTGATCAGGACAGAATGAAAGTCCTTTTTGTAATAAAGATAATTGTGCTGTAGACAAAGTCACTGAGGAAATATTTACCACCGTTGATCTCTCTGTTTCCTCCTGCTTAACATCAAAGGAGGATTCCCGCTGCGAGTTTGTTTCTGACTCCTGGTTTTTACGGTATCTGTGTCTTCTTTTGCCCCCTCGTCTAGTTGGTCGAGATCCATGTTGTTTTATGAGGATTCCATAAAAAAGAACTGTCACTATCCACACGTTGCTTATCCATATTATGTTCTTTACCTTTCTTGAGCCATCTATTCGCATTGAAATCTCCTTCATTAGACCAAGAATAAACTTTTCCGATCTCATAATCTTGTGCGTCCCTATACCACTTTCTTCTCTTAGTATCCTCCAAATCATTCCTGAATTTCTTGAGAAAAATATTCTGTTTATCACAAAATTTTGCATAATCATCAACTGGAACCAAGGATTTCAATAGAATATCAACTTCCTTGAATTTATCACGAGTGGCTTGGAGATCACGTTGTAAGAACTCAAGGTTTAACAATATAATGTCCAAGGCATATCTGTCAGAAATGGCTTCTAAACGACTTCTAAAATCATTATCTTGAGAAAACAGAGTTGGTCGCATGGAAGATCGCATACCTCTTGGGATTCTTTTCATTTTATAATACTCTCTAAGGGTAATATAGTGTAATTCAAGTGTAATCACTTTTTTAGAAAATGTCTCATAAGATCTTTGAGTGTCAATAACTGATGGAGTATTCAAAAAAGTAGCATCTCCTCCAATCTCTCCTAAAATACGTTCAACCTCAATGGCCGTGAAAGCAGAAACATGTGGGAAATTAGTAACAATACCTTCCACAGTTGAAGACGATTCTTCCATGTTGAAAATGGGTGCCAGCTAAAGCCACTCGATATCCACAGAAAAAAGCAGCACAACCACTAAATTTTGTAACATTAATAAAGCGGGGTGCCAGCGGAAAGAAGTTTGGCAAAAACTCCAAGTGAATAAACAAAAAAAAAATCCGCAGCACGACTCAGGTATGGTTCTAAAAAAGAAAACCGTTTATTTCCACATGTAGCAAAGACCGACGTTTCGGCTTTCTCACAGAGCCGTCTTCAAGTGACAAACAATGTGTTTTACAAGCAATATGTAACACACCCAATGATATAATCAATTACAAACAATCAATATAAATACAATAATACAGTGATATAATAAAATGATATAATAAACAGTGTCATGTGTAAAAAAATATAAGAGGCAATAAAAAGACAATACATAACATTACCAATAAATAAAAGTGCCAAAAAATGTGATAAAAAACATTTCAAAAAAAAGGGGACGGAGCTACAATTGCTGACCTGTAAAAATAGAATCAATAAAACACTCAAGTAAACATATGCACGCTGCGGCGCCACTACAACGAGCTGCGCATGACCGGAAGACAATGCAAGCGGATCGGAATTTAAATGAACGCGTCCATTAGTAACACTGTCAGGCAAAGCGTGCTTACTGTTTGCGCATGACAGGAAACAACGTTCCCGATAGTCAACCCAATCAAATACAACCCCAAAGGAGCGTCTTGGAACCACATTCCCATAACAGAGCGCTCCTCGAGCATGTCAATTAGACATGCACAGCCATAATGGCCATTTTAGAAAAGGGCAGAATCGATGCCAAGTGTTTGATTGATTCTATATTACAGGTAAGAGATTGTAGCCTCCGACCCCTTTTTTAGAAATTTTATATTATCACATTTCTGGCACTTTGATTATATTGGTATTTAGAGATGGGCGAATTGATTCTAACGAAGTGGAATTCGTTTAGAATTTCAGGAAAACTTCGGTTCGGAACGACGTCGAACTTTGGGTAAAATCGGTGGAACGAAATGTGCTTTTGATTGATAAAATGTCTGCGAACACAAGGCGCTACATGAGGCAAAGCACTCTGGAGGAAGAAGGGCATAGCCTGCATGACATTTTGCAGAGGGTGAAGCCAATCAGAGACCGGCGGGATTCTGTGATGTCACCGGGACTATATAAGTCCGGGCGCGACGCCGGGAGCTCACACTCCTCTAACTGTGCTCATCAGGGAAGGTGCTGCCGCGGCTGATAGCTCTTCCCGAAGATTGAAATTTTTTTATAGCGATTTCTGTGGGGTGTCTCAGCTTGTCCTCAGAGACTGTTCTCTTAAAAGTTCTATTTCTAATTTTTTGGGGTATTGGATCTGAAATCCAGTGGGGCGTCCACTGCAGGGTGCATATACATTCAATATCCCAAATGGGATCTAAGCCAGTTCCTGTTGTATTCATTTAAAGAAACAGCGTTTTTACAATACAAATACCACTTCATTTTTGGCTGCTCAATTCTATTGCCAATTTACAAACCAGGGGTAAATTTTAATCGTTGTTTTGCTGGTGTGCTGACCCCAAGAAACCGTCTTTTTCAACGCCAAAATATAAACATTTTTCCCGTACCCTAATTCACAAGCAAAGGGTTTAAATTTCAACTGTATCTCTTGTTGTGTGGCGTAGAAAACACGCAATTGTAACACGCTACAAAGCTACTATTTTGTGCGGCTCAATTCATTGGCGCAAGTAACATCCAGTGGTTAAAATTTAAACGTTGTTTTGCTGGTGTGCTGACAAAAATAAAACCGTCTTTTTCACGGCAAAATATATAAATTTTTCCTGTAGCCTAATTCACAAGCAAAGGTTAATTACAACTGTATCTCTTGTTGTGTGGCGTAGAAATCACGCAATTGTAACACGCTATAAAGCTACTATTTGTGCGGCTCAATTCTTTGGCGCAATTTACATCCAGGGGTTAATTAACGTTGTTTTGCGGTGTGCTGACAAAAATAAACCGTCTTTTTTAACGCCAAAATAAAAATTTTTTTTCCTTTAGCCTAATTCACAAGCAAAGGTTAATTACAACGTATCTTTTTGTTGTGTGGCGTAGAAAACACGCAATTGTAACATGCTACAAAGCTACTATTTTGTGCGGCTCAATTCCATTGCGAAATTTACATCCACGGGTTAATTAAGCATTGTTTTGCTGGTGTGCTGACCCCAAGAAACCGTCTTTTTCAATGCCAAAATATATACAATTTTTTCCTGTAGCCTAATTCACAAGCAAAGGTTAATTACAACTGTAAATTTTTGTTGTGTGGCGTAAAAAAACACGCAATTGTAACACACTACAAAGCTACTATTTTGTGCGGCTCAAATCTATTGCGCAATTTACACCCAGGGGTTAATTAAGCGTTGTTTTGCTGTTGTGCTGACAAAAATAAACCGTCTTTTTCAACGCCAAAATAATACATTTTTCCTTACCTAATTCACAAGCAAAGGTTAATTACAACGTATCTTTTTGTTTGTGGCGTAAAAAACACGCAATTGTAACACGCAACAAAAACTACTTTTTTGTGCGGCCATTTCTTGAAAATTTTACACCGGGGTTAATTAAGCTTGTTTTGCTGGTGGCGACAAAAAAAACCGTCTTTTCACGCCAAAAATTATACATTTTCCTGTAGCCAAATTAAAAGCCCAAAATTTTTAATTAAGCCTGTTTTTTGTTTTTTACATTTAGTAAAACACAAGTTTTTTAAAAACACACCATAAAATTTAAATTTTTCCGGAAATTTGGACGCAATTTAATCCAAGGTTACCCAAGCTTGAAACTGGGGTTCATTTGGAGTCAAAAAACGGGGTTATATTTATCATATACAAAAAATCACATCAAAACAGGTTGTACATTTTAGAACAAAAAGTATGTCAACAGAGAGGTGGCGGGCTCTCACCGCGAGTGCAGTGGCACAAACTTTCCGGGAACAGGCCCCAGGTGCACACAGCAAGGGACTTTCGCGCAGGATCCTCGTGAGGCCTCAACTGCCGCTGTCTCTAGCGGCCGTGTGTTGTTCAGCAACCCCCAATGGTTCTTGTTTGGGTTGACTATCACCCTTCCTCCCAATAAAACTGACAACCCCACCAAAAAAGTCGGGGGGAACCTCAACACAACCATTAGTTTGGCAGGCCCGGGGAGCGGGTCAGCGGCCCTCACCTGTCCCCCAAACCCCCTAGGGCCCATCCCCAATTTTCCCTCACCAGAGATCAACTTTTGGGGTTTTGGCTCGCCCACAAATAAGCAGAAAAACAATTTAAGGGGGGGCATTTAGAGCTACTTGGCAGCGAAAAGGGGGCCAATACCCCTCTTCTTGCAGTAGGGCGGCAAAGTATAGATGTGGAGAGTGGCATGGGAGGTCATTTTTGTGAGAGGTCAGCCTCGGCATACCAAGCCCGGGATGAGGACACATGACGATGAAACAAAATAGTTATATGTAGCCGATGCAATTTGGGAGCCGGGTTGGGGCAAGGGCTTCTTTCATCGTCAGGGAAAAGGGGTCAGTTTGCCATCAGGCCACCCACCAGCAAATGGGCGGGGCAGTGATTCAGCGGGATAGCAGCATTGGGGAAGGGGGGACCAAGCGCCATGGGGTAAAAAACCCGCTCGCAGCCAAAAAGTAGCGGCACGGGCTCAGCGGGGCAGCATGGCAGAATCACTATGTGGAGCGTTGGCGGAAAAATCCGATACTGGGGGGCCGGGGGGGGCAGTTTTTTGCAAACCCGGAGGAGCCGAAAAGGGTAATGTAGAATCTGTGGGCAAAAGGAAGCGGGGCCAGGGAGCTAACTTTGGCACCACGGCCCCGCAACACTTTCAGCGTCACCTTTCCGGTGGCCGGGAGAAACGTGGGCCAATAGGGGGTCCTTTCCTGCCGCCGCAGCAACACGGGGCAGCAGCAGCGCCCAGGGCACGCATCCCTTTTTCAGCCAGTCAAGGGCTCCCCCACCCTGCAGAAGGGAAAACTGTTTCCTTTGACACCCTCTCCCGGTCCAGATGCTCCTGCCCTCCTACCAGGGCGCCAGCATTCGTTCAGCGGGCGATTGCAAAGAACAACAGAAGGGCCCAACCATCCAAAGGGTGGCACAGCTAAACCGTGTCCTTTCCAATTTTTGGTATTGCAGTCCCCCCCTTTTTTTCCAAATGGTGGCCTGCACCATTCAAGAACTAATGGCTTTGCCGAGCCGAAGGGAAGTTCCAAGCCGTAATTTATTTTCCAAAAAGGCATCCCAAACACTTCATAAAATTGAACAGAAATGGGCAGTCCCTTTAGCTTATGTTTGTTCAAGGTGCACGGCACGCGGACATCTGGAGCTGTAACTACGGGCAAGGGGCCCGTACATGTCCAAAAAGGCCCACTGGGTGAATTCTTCACCCAGGCAAAACCAACAAATTGGGACAGGGGGAAAGGCCCCGCTTTCTCCTCCAATTGTCAACTGCGCACCCCCCAATGTCCCCCCTCCCCACCACCACCACCACCATCCTCGCCTCCCCAAGTACTGCCCATAATACCACTGTGTAGAGGGACAGCGGTGTCAACCAGTTCACACCTGGGTTGCCTCGGCGAACAAGTCACACAGGGAGGAAATCCCGCTCATGCAGCAAGAAATCGAGTTGGGTTTCCCCCCGCGCCAACTGCAAATCGGAACCATGGTGATGGCTGGAGAACATGGTCCCTCCCCCACCGGGAGGATGGTCCATGGCCCTGCATGGGGCAGGGGCAATCTGGGTTTTGAAAAGGTTCCCCGAATCTTCCACCGATCTTTAGAACAATTTTGAAAAAAGGCCAGGAAACTTTGCATGCCTTTATCCATTCTACAAACCAGGAAAACCCTCCTCGAGTTGCAGCGGCAGAACGGCCCCCCCCAACACACTCTGATTGCGATGTTTCCCCCCGTTGACCGACTGATGAAAAGAAAAAGGGCCATAACGATTTTTTTGAAAAACCAGGCAACAAAGAACTCCCCTGTGTAACTTTGAATTCAGCCGTGGCAGCCATCGTGACACCTGCCGTTTTTTAGGCCAAATTTAGGGGGCACGTTTTTTGTCAGTCGCCAAAAATACGGGATTAAATAACGTCATTCCACGCTTCATTCCGGAACAGAGCCCGAAAAACTGCTGGTAGGGGGCGGAGACGTGGCACTACATTTTTGGGGGGGGCCCCAAGATTTCCGGTTGGGGAACTGAAATGGGGAGGAGGGGGAGGAAATGAGCAGAAAAATTGTCGGTGAATGAGGGATTTTTTTACCCAGGTACAAGAAGGAGGGGCAGGGGCAGCGGGGGGAAGGGGGATGGATGAGGGAAAACAGGCAGATGACCCCAAGCCCTGCAGTAACAGTGGAAATGGAGGCGGGAGCCCCTCGGAGTCACTTGTGCAATGGCCCGCAGCATCTTATTTTCCTGGCTAGTGAAGCCGAATACACATCCGGCAAGGATGACTTCTGGGTCTCCACCCTATTGGACCCTCGCTACCCGGGGCCAAAATGGGGGGGTTTTTCCCACTATTGAGGGGAAGACAAACCAAATACTATAGGAAATCCTACGTAATCATTGGCCCCTGCCTATGGCGGCATCGTCCCCCTCTGACAGGTCTGACCGGGGTTCTTTAGGGTCACTTCTATGCCGCGGCTGCTGGGGAAGTTGGGGGGGTAGGAGCAGTACCAGCTCCACATATAACCAAGTCGGAGTCACTGATAGCACTTTCCCTTTCCCCGCCTATGAGGAGGGCATCGCCAGCAGCACAGCAGGCCTTTGGAGCATCCCTGAACCAACAGGTTGGGCCTACTGGACACACTCTGCCACCCAGTTAAGATCCGCTGGACTACTGGGCAGGCCAAACGGGGGTTTTGGGCCGAAATTGCCGATTTGCATGAAACTTCCTGCCCGGGCCCGAGGGGCATCAGAAACGGGGTTCGGCGGCGGGGGCCCCTTTACCCAAGGAGAGCCCGCTTGTCCACGGGAAATTGGGGCACTTTCCTTTGTCAAAATAATCAGGCGGGGTCGGCCAGGATTTCCACACAAACCCCAAACCTTAGGCGTATCTGGGTTCAAACTCCTGCCTCACCCAGTCTGATGCCGCCCCCCCCTGATGCCACATTCGTGACAGTTTTTCATCCTTGGGGCCACCACATCTTTTTCCGGGGCTGGATTTCCCCCCCACCTCAACACCTTCATGTGCCCCCCTCTAAAGACCTCATGGGTGCTGCTGCTGTTTTGCCGTGACATCCACAAACCCGTGCATTGTGCCATGCCTGACCTCACGCTGCCACCTGAGCCCGCCTCAGTCATTTTTTTGGGCCCCTCGTGGGCTTCCTCCTGTTTTTTCCACCTCCAGAATGTCATGGGCCCCCCCTGACCCATGCTGCTCGGACTCCCTGCCGTGCCCTCCACACTGTGTCATTGTGCCACTCCTGACCTCATGCGCGCTGCCGTGACCTCCGCTCTCAGTCATTGTGCCCTTTCGTGGCTTCCCCTGTTTGCCACCTCCAGAATTCTTGTGCCACGCCCGATCTCTGGCCTGCTGTCGGCCTCCACACTGTTGATTGTCCACCTGTGGCCTAATACTTTTTGCCGCCTCCCGAAAGTCATTGTGCCCCTGCCTACCCATACCTGCCGCCGGTACCTCCACCGTGTGATTGTGCCCCCTGTGGCCAATACTGTTTTGCCCCTCCAGAATGTCATTGTGCCAAGCCTGACCATCGCTGCGCGTGACCCCCACTGTGTATTTTGCCACTTTTGTGGCCTAATACTTTTTTGCCCCCTCCAGAAAACATTGTGCCACTGCCTGACCATACTGCTGCCGGCCGGACCTCCACACTGTGGTTTGCCACTCTTTTGGGCCTAATACTTTTTGCCGCTCCAAAAGCATTGTGCCACTGCCGACCCCATACTGCTGCCCGCCTGACCCCCACACTGTGTGATTGTGCCCCCTCTGTTCCCTAATACTGTTTTGGGGGGGCCGCCCCCCAAGAATTCATTTTTCCAAACTGCCGACCCCCTACTGCTGCTATCCGTGACTCCCACACTGTATCTTGTGCCACCCCTGTGGCCTAATTACTGTTTTTTTCCCCCCCCCTCCAGAATGTAAATTGGGTCCCAAATGCCTGACCTAACTGGCTGGGGGCGGGCGCCGCCCAACCTCCACACTCGTAAAAACCCTAATGTTCCAAACCTACCCCCAAACTTTTTTTTTTTTCCCCAGCTTTCGCTGGCATGTTTTTAAAACACAACAAAACTGTTTTCATTTTTTTTGGTCATTTTTTGGCCCTCTTAATGCCCAGGGGAATTTTTAAGTAAGCGTTCCAAGAGGGGCGGAAAGTCATCTGCGTGTCAAAAAAAAACACAAAAATTGAAAATTGAAAAACCAAAACCTAGCCCCTCTCCCATTTTAAGCATGGACAACGTTCAAACAGCCCCCCTGCAGGCTCTGTGCGCCGGGAAAAAAGCTGTTTTTTAAAACCGTTTTCTGCCGAAGAAATTTTCGGACCAATTTTAATTTTTTTGGGAAAAAAATTGGGCGAAGTGCCCGGGAATCAATTTTTGAAAAATTTCGCCCCATTCTATTTTTAAATTATGTATTCCCCTTAAATTTATTGCCCCTTATTTTTTTTAAAAAAAGACACTTTTTTAAAATTATTTCATTTTATTATATCACTGATTTTTGGGATTTTATTTTTAAATTGTTTGAAATTTTGATTATATCTTTGGGGTTTGTTTTTAAATTTTTGGGTTTGAAAACACATTGATTCCACTTTGAAGACGGCTCTTTTAAAGAGCCGAAACATGGGCCCCTTTGGGTTTCTTTTGGAAAAAGGGTTTTTCCTTTTTTTTTGACCCATACCGGGGTCGTGCGGGCAATTTTTTTTTTTTGTTTTTTTCCCTTGGAGTTTTTGCCAAACTTTTTTCCCCCGCTGGCATCCCCCTTTTTTAAAAAATTTAAACAAATTTTTAAAGGGGGTTGTGCTGTTTTTTTCTTTTGGAAAACGAGGGGCTTTAGCGGGCCCCCCAAATTTTTAAAACTTTGGAAGAAAATCGTCTTCAACGTGGAAGGTATTTTTAAAAAAATTTTCCCACATTTTTCTGCTTTCACGGCCTTTTGAGGTTTAACGTATTTTAGGAGATTTGGGGGAAATGCTACTTTTTTTGAATACTCCATCATTTTTGGGACACTCAAAGATTTTAATGAGACTTTTTTTCAAAAAAAAGTAAATTTAAAACTTGAAATTTAACCTATATTACCCTTAGAGATTTTTAAAAAAATGAAAAAAAACCCAAGAGGTATGCGATTTTTCCCCATGCCGCCCAACCCCTGTTTTCTCAAAAATAATGATTTTAGAAGTCGTTTAAACCAAAATTTCTTTTGGGACAGATATGCCTTGGAAAAATTATATTTTTAAAAACCTTGAGTTCTTAAAAACGTGATCCCCAAAGGGCCACTCGTGATAAATTCAAGGAAGTTTGATATTTTATTGAAATCCTTGGTTCCAGTTGAGAATTTTGCAAAAATTTTTTGATAAACAGAATATTTTTCTCAAGAAAATTCAGGAATGATTTGGAGGGGAAAATAAAGAGAAAAAATGGTATAGGGACGCCAAGATTATGAGATCGGGAAAAGTTTAACTTTTTGGCAAAAGAAGGAGATTTTTAAAAGCGAAAGAAGGCTCAAAAAAGGTAAAGAACATAATATGGGGTAAGCAACGTGTGGAAGGGACATTTTTTTTTTTATGGAACCTCAAAAAACAAAATGATCTCGCCCCAAATAGACGGGGGCCCAAAAAAAGACCCGATACCTTTAAAAAACCCAAATCAGAAACAAACTCCAAACGGGGGAAACCTCCTTTTGATGTTTTAAACAGGAGGAAAAAGAAAAACAAAGGTTTTAAATATTCCCCAATGACTTTGTTCCCCCCAGCAAATTATCTTTATTACAAAAAGGACTTTCATTTTTGTCCTAACAAAGAAACAATTTTGGTTTAACTTGATTTAGACCTAGCCCATTTTTTTCTGAAATTAAAAAATTAAAAGGGTTTGGTTTTAAACCAAAAAGCCAAAATCAGCAGGGTACCCTTCTTTTCTAACAAAGGGTTTAATTTTTTGGGCGACTTTAAAAATTGGGTGAAATGGTTTTTTCTTTTTCTATTTATTTTGTTTCCCCCAACATTAAAAAAATTCCATTTGAGACCTAATCCAAAGGGTTGGGTTAGACAGGATGTTGAAAAAATTTAAAAAAATGGTTTGGGGGGGAAATTTTTTAACAATTTCCCAAAAATTTCTCCCGCCCTTTACTCATCCTTTAATCTAACATTAACCTTCTGGGGAACTTCCCTTTCCCATTTTAAACCCTGCGACCCCTTTCCCCCCCCCCCTAAAGAAACCACTCAATTTACCCCCTTTCCCCACGTCCCAAAATCCCCATCTCACTGCTTTCCATTTTTGCCCCCCAAACTTCCTTGAGCAACACGTCCATCTTCAACTTTCCTTTCCCCTCTCTCCAATCAAAAAAAAAACTCCTCCTTGACCCCCCCCCCAAAACGGGGTTTTCCCTCCCCAAACCCCCCCCTCCCCAAATGAAACCGCTCTTTCCCCAAAATCACCAAAGACCTAGCAACGCCCCAACCCAGCCACTACTTTTTGTTCTCCTTCTAGACCTTTCCTCTGCCTTTGACACTGTCGACCCCCCGCCCTTGCTACACATCCCCCTCCTCCCTTTGGGATCACGGACTTGGGTCTTTTTGGGGTCCCTTGGGAAACCCCACTGATCCGGGGCTTTCAGCGTCTCCCCCATTCTCCGCTCCACCCCCCTCCTTTTCCCCTCCTCTTTTGTCCCCGGGGGTCCCCGGGAAAATACTCTTCTCTATCCCACACTCTTGGGGCCGGGTCCCGCCATTTGCTTTTACAAAAGGCCCTTTTAAAACCCCTGTATCAAAGAAACCCAACTCTTTCATCTCCGGCCCCAGATGTCCGGGGCCCCTCTTTTCTCCCCGGATCCCTGAAAAACCTGTCCCCCCCATTTTTTCCCCCTTCTTTTTCCCCCCCTCTCCTAAAACAAAAAGTGGAGAAAACTGAATTTTCCCTTTTCTTCCCAAACCGGGCCCCATTTCCCTCTCCCCACCCCATCTCTCTACACTGTTAAAAGGCTACAACCCCTCCCAAACCCGCCCCCCACAGGTCCGCTTTCCTTGGGGTAATCTTGACTCCAAACTGCCCTTCCAAAACCCACATCCAAACCCTCCCCCTCGCTTGTCACCTCCACCAAAAAATATTTCCCAAAACCCCTCATTTCCCTTTAAATCTGGGAAAACACAAAAATGCTTGTCCAAAGCCCTCGTCATTCCCGCCTCGACTCTTTCAACATCCTCCTCTGCGGCCTTTTCCCCCCTAGCCCCCTCCTTTCCCCCCCAAACTAACCCTTTAAAAACTGGGGCCCGTCTGATTTACCCCCTCTCCTCGCTACCTTCCCCCCGCCCTCCCCCCCCCTGGGCCCATCCCTTTACCCGCTACCCATTGCCCACGAATTCCCCGTTTTTAAGTAGCAACTTTTGACCAAAAAGGCCTACATAACCCCCCCCTTATACATCCTGCCCTTTAAACTCTAAAAACCTTTCCCCTTTACGCAACCCCCCTCCTCACAGGGCCCCCCTTTTCCTCTGCTCTCCTCCTATCACCCTCCTCACTAACCGTCTCCAAGACTTCCTCTTTCCCTTTCCCCCCCACCTGGGAAATTACTAGCCCCCAACACAAACAGACCCTCTCCCCCCTCTCCCCACTCCCCCTTCAAAAAGAACCCAAAACCTACCTCTTCAAAAGGGTTGCCTTAACCAACCCTTAACCGGGGTTTTCACTGCTCCGCCCCACAAACATTTTCCCGCCCCCTTTACCTTCTGCCTCTTCCACCCCCCCCTGTAGATTGGGAACCCTCGCGGGGAGGGAAACCTTTTTTTTCCCTTTTGTACCAGTTTTTTAGTCCCCTTTTTGTCCCTTTTGAATTGTTTGAAACCCAAGTTAATTTTTGTACCCGCCGAAAAAGTACAACCCCCCTGGAATCAGGGCGCCCAAAAAAATGAAATAATAATAAAAAAATAATTTTGGGGCTATAAAGGAATTGTCTGAAAATTCGAGAATCACCATTAGATCTGCAGATAAGGGAGGAGCTACTGTAGCCATGGATACTATACAATATTTACAAGAAGCGGGGAAACTCAGTTTGGGCTGATACTCTTTTTTTAAAACCAAATTTTTCTGGAGACCTGAAGTTTGAATTTTGTCGCAAATTTGAGGTGCTTGTTAATGAAGCTTTTGATAATGGCCTTGTGGATAGGGCTCTTAGAGATTCTCTTATTGTTTCACACCCGGTGACACCTATATTGTACTTTTTACCAAAAATACACAAGTCTTTAATCAACCCACCAGGGAGGCCAATTGTGTCAGGGAGGAAATCCCTATCAAGTAATTCGTCAATCTTCCTGGATAAGGTTTTGAATAATTTTGTATTTACTTCTGTGTCATACATTAGAGATACTAATGATTTTTTGTGTAAGTTGAAACATGTTGAGTGGCCGGCTGGTGCAATTTTGGCATCTTTCGATGTAATTAGTCTTTACACCTAAATTAATCATGACATGGGTGTTGCGGCAGTTAAACGTGTGTTACAACGAGCTGATTTTTCTAATGCTGGTAAAGAGTTTTTGCTGTCCTTATTGCTCTTGGTGTTAACATGTAATTATTTTGAATTTGCAGATGTCTTTTATTTGCAACTTAGGGGGACAGCAATGGGCACCAACGTTACCCCCACGTACGCAAATATTTTCCTGACTTGGTTAGAGGAGGATTTCATCTATGTGTCTCCCCACTTCTCTAATGTATTGAGGTGGTGGAGATACATAGATGATGTCTTCTTGATTTGGACTGGATCAGTTTCTGGATTGTTGGAATTTCAAAAGTTCCTGAATAATATTGTCCCTAGCATACAGTTTACCTTGTGTTATTCATTGGACAAATTGTCTTTTTTGGACACTATGGTCTTGGTGTGTGATGGTGAGTTAAAAACAGAACTTTATGTTAAGGAGACTGATACAAACCCTTTGCTCCATTACAGCAGCAGCCATCCAATTAATATCTGGAAGTCGTTGCCATTTAGTCAACTTTTGAGGGTGAGACGTATAGTGGGCAATGAAAGTTCATGGCAGACTACTGTAACAGACATGACAAGAAAGTTTTTTGAAAGAGGTTATCCTCAACATGTTGTTTCCCAACAGGTTTCCCGTATCAATTCATTAACTTCTGATGATGTGCGTAATCAGGTGAAATCCAGGTCCTCTTTGAATAGAGTAGCTTTTGTTTCTACTTATAATGAGTTGAGTTCTAAGATCTCTGGTATCCTCAGAAAATATTGGCATATATTGCAACATGGTTTTGGGAATGTTCAAGAATTTCAATTGATGCCTTTAATGTCTTTTAAGAGATCTGCTAATTTGAAGTATAGACTAGTTAAAATTATTGTTCAGACCCCCAAACTTTGTCAAAAGTTTCTTGGTAGTCCTAGATTTGGTTGTTTTCCTTGCCTCAGTTGTGTTAACTGTAAAATCATTGTTAAGGGAGAACGTTTTATACATCCTGGTTCAGGGGAAGTGTTTAACATCAGGTTCCATCTAACATGCTTATCTGACTGGGTTATTCACATTCTATGGTGTCCGTGCAACCTAATTTATGTGGGTGAAACCACTTGTGATTTTAAGACAAGGTTAAATAATCATAGGTATTCGATTCGAAAAAAAATGACAAGATTTGCCAATATCCAAGCATTTTTTGGATGCTGGACATCACAAATGGGATCTCAGATGTATGGTGGTTGATCACATCCCTGTACCAAAACGTGGAGGGGATCGTAGTCTTTTATTAAAAAAAAGGGAATTGGAATGGATATTTAAAACACAGTCTTTGAAACCCTGTGGATTAAACATTGATTATAAGGTGTTACCTGGTATGTTTAAATGAAGCTTTGCCTTTATATTCTCCCTATATACGATTTCAGCCTCTGGTTCTGAAGCAAGAGTAAATATTTTCTGAATAAATTTTGATATTTATTTATTTTTCTTTTTTAGATTCACCACTACACTTTGATATCGTATCTTGGGAGGATCGCTATGCCGCTTACCTGTGTTTTTATTGATGTTCATTTTTCATGAATATTTTGTTTTTATCGCTGCTGGATTCACCTTTTGCTGCGTTTTTGGTATCTTTGCCTCTTTCAAGTATAAAATAATTTAAGGGTGAGGAGTCACCAGTTGGATTGCAGTGGTCTGGAGCTTTTTTAAATGCTTTGCGCGTCTTTTCCACTTTGTGGAGTTTTCTGCACATAGCGCCTTTTAACTGTTCCCTGACTTCCCATTGTATGGGTTCGTTTGGGAGCGGTTTGCTCTTGATCATTCCACATCCTAGATTACATTATGAGTTGGCATCGATTCTACCCTTTTCTAAAATGGCCATTATGGCTGAGCATGTCAAATAGACATGCTCGAGGAGCGCTCTGTTATAGTGGAATGTGGTATCCAAGAACGCTCCATTGGGCTTGTATTTGATTGGTTGACTATGCGGACGTTGTTTCCTGCCATGCGCAATCAGTAAGCACGCTTTGCCTGACAGTGTTACTATGGACGCGTTCATTTACTTCCGATCCGCTTGCATTGTCTTCCGGTCATGCGCAGCTCGTTGTAGTGGATGCCGCAGCGTGTATATGTTTACATGAGTGTTTGATTGATTCTATATTACAGGTAAGCGATTGTAGCCTCCGCCCCCTTTTTTAGAAATTTTATATTATCACATTTCTGGCACTTTGATTATATTGTTAATGTTATTTATTGTCTTAATATTGCCTCTTATATTTTTTACACATGACACTGTTTATTATATCCTTTTATTATATCACTGTATTATTGTATTTATATTGATTGTTTGTAAATGATTATATCATTGGGTGTGTTATATATTTCTTTAAAAACACATTGTTTGTCACTTGAAGACGGCTATTTGAGATAGCAGAAACGTCGGTATTTGATTCATGTGGGAATAAACGGTTTTCGTTTTTTTGAGCCATACCTGAGTCGTGCTGAAGATTTTTTCTTTGTTTACATACACACACATATATATATATATATATATATATATATATATTGATATAATATATCTATATACATTTCATTATATTAATATATTCATAAATAAAATATATATTTACCCGACTATAATTACCTATTTATGTCATTCTATTATGATTTAAGCCCTTAACTTGTCCAAATGAAGTCCTGATCAGTGTGATCCCTGTGGATATCATGCAGAGTCTAGAATAAACTTTATAGCTCTCATTTCTGCAATAATTTCCTTTTGTTTTTTAACTTACTCTGTTTTGGAAGTGACAGAGAAATGAATATAGGTGGCTGTTCAAAGTAACTTTCATGCCTCATCATTATAACCACTTACAGTAGTTCATAAAGTAAGTATGTTCTTCAGCTAGAAGGGGAAAACGTTAAATAGAATCAGGAAAGCAGACAATGTCTGTAAATTCCAATTAATTGATACAGAAAAGTGAAAAATAGAAAAGTAACTAAAGCCAAAGACTAATTTTCAACTGCAAAAGATCTTTATCTATTCTGTGTTCTTCCCCACTGTCAGGGAGTCAATATTTCAGTTGGCAATCAAGTTTCATTTGATTGTATCCATCCAAGAATATGAAATGTGTTAAAACTGTAATTAAACTGAAAAACTATAAAAATAAATAACTAAGCCATCCTTTCAAAATGTGGCACTAGATAAGTTTATAAGAAAATTTCAGTAAATCATTGGACATGTTTAAATACAGTCCAATGCTCCCTCAAGTTACAATATTCATTTGTTCCAGGACGAAGAGTGAAACATGTACAGTATAATTCATATTGTACAGATTGTTAGCAGTAGAGTAGCAGTACATCACCAAATAGCAGTGTAGTATATGTAGTGCAGATAGTAGTGTTGCACTTTGGATTCAAGTCATAGTCAAAACAAACCACATTGAGCGTTTTGATTAGGATCAGCATCAAAAAATTGTCTCTGACTATAGCCGTATCCCTAACTATAATTTGGGGTTAGGATTTTCCAGCCTTTTTAGGGCTAACCTACCTCTCCGAAGCTCATCCAGGTCGAGCAGTTCTGTCATTCTAACGTCACTTACAGTCCCATGAACTTTTGACCGGAAGCGACATTGGATAGATAGCACGTCACAAAAACCTAAAAAACTAACCCCATTTTAGGGTGTGCTTGATAGTCACAGTTAGAGCTATGTAAAAAAAATCATCCTATACCCAATCTTTTTTACAAGTTCGGTCAAACCAGTGCTGAAGTGAACAGGGAAAAGTTTATTCAGCACTAGTAGGTAGAGAGCAGAAACCAGTACTTTATGATAAATGTAATACAAAGCAGTGCCATACATGTAGTACAAAAAAAGTATTATAACACATTTAGCATAGGAGTGGTACATATAGTACAGTGTTGTACATGTAGTACAATAGGAGAGCAGTGCAGAATATGTCGAACTGGTAAAGAGTAGTACAGATCCTGCAGGACAGATAAAAAGCAGTGGATATAGTGAATGTGCATTTTTATTGTCAGACAGAAGCCTGTACATACATAATTACATACTGTAGTAAAATAGTTTGTAAGGCTAAAATAAGACACATGATCATCCAGTTCAGCCTATTGATCAAGAGAATGGGAAAAGGTCCATGCAATAGAAGTTAATTGTCCTAATCTTAGGCAAAAACATATATTCAACTATATATCTGATAATTAAAATAAATCTCTGGATCAACTACTCTCCACCAGAAATCTATTCACTATAACGTATAATATTAATACACTTCAGAAATGCCTCTTTTAGTGAGTTCACTATGACAACTTTCTCTGGCAGAGAGTTCCCCAGTCTCACTTCTCTTAAAATAAGCAATCCCTTTATACATCGGTATAGAAACCTTCTTTCGTCTAGAAATAGGGGCTATCCCTTTGTTATTGATACTGTCCAGGTTATAAATAGATCATATGAGAGATATCTATACTGACCTTTGATTTATCTATATATACTTATTAAGCTAACCCATTTAAAATAGGTGGATAGATAGATAGATATCAGCAAAGTACATTTAGCATAGTAAGATAGCAGCAGAACTTATAAAGCATTGCGTATCGAGAGCAGTGAAATACTATAGGTAAAGAGCACTAGATGTAATATTGGTGGATAGCAGTACATACATTTAGCATAGCTAGGTAATGTTAAGATGCTGGTGGGCTCCAAACCACAACAAAACTAAACAGTGAGGTACATCAGCAGTCACAAGAAAAAAGTGTATAGTACATGCATAATAGGTAAAGGGCACTAAAGTCGATGTAGTAAGGGTAAATGGGAGTACATATATTTAGTATGGTTAGTTAGCATAGTAAGATAGCAGTGGAGTTGATTAAGTATTGATACCGTAGAGAGTAGTACAGAATGTGTAGTAAAGGTAGAGAGCATATCAGTAAATACAGTACAGGGAAATAGTAGTACATGTACTATGTGTATTACATATATGTTCAATACAGAAAGTTAGCAGTACAAGTAGAGAGCATTACGATACCTGAAGGTCTTTAACATACTTTAAAAGATGCTACTAGCCATCAGTCTCTAGTAATCCGTGCATGTACTGCAGTTTTACAGCAGGCCCATCACACAGGGTAGGTACTAAGTGCTAACATGAGATTATACCTAGATAGATAGATAGATAGATAGATAGATAGATAGATAGATAGATAGATATAGATAGATAGATAGATAGATAGATAGATAGATAGATAGATAGATAGATAGATATGATAGATAGATAGACATACAGATGATAGAGATATAGATAGATAGATAGATAGATAGATAGATAGAAAGATAGATGATAGAGATATAGAGAGATAGATAGATGAATATTTAGATAGATGAAATAGATTAGGATATAGAGAGATAGATAGATAATATAGATAGATAAGATAGATAGATAGAAAAGATAGAAAGATAGATGATAGATAGATAGATAGATAGATAGATAGATAGAGTAAAAAACATTGCCAATGTTTAGCCACAGGGACATAGACTACCTTCCAGGGCGGGATTGATCTTTTGGCATAGTTGGCCTATGCCTGTAGGAGGAAAGTTATGAGAGATGGCTCTTTTACTGCACAGTATGCATATCAAAGTTATTTTCTTTCACTGCCAAAGAAAAATGAACTCATACTAGGTTTTACTGAGGTGTGATAAATTGTATAAGGCAGAAACTCTATATTTTGATCTCTAAATCAACTTCAAAGTAACAAAATGTTCAGTGTGAAAACTAAAGATGTTGATGGTGTAAGGCATGGAGTGCTAGATAATATATCTTCATAAAAGCCAACACAGAACTAAATTGAAAGAATGGTGGAACCTTACAATGAACTTACAGGGTGGATTGATGATGGTAAAAAGGTTATATAGCTATTGTGTGTCATGGGATGCATGTACAGAATATTTATTTACTAGATGTCACGACCACGCCTGCTCTGGCCTCTGCACAGTCTTTTGTCCGGAAGCTACAGGGGAGGATGTGCTTTTGGCAATGATTTTGGGATTGTATACTATTTTCTGTTTTTCTCAGTCCGCTGATTAGGATTGACAGGTTCCCTGCCAGACCCATCTGTTTTTTAGGAGGTGTGATGGACAGCCATCTGCACCACTCAGGCTGTGTTCTGGATGTCAGGGATCTGGTCCAATCAAACTCTGGACTGGGTCCCTGATTTCCTATTTAATATCCCTCCGGCCTTCAGTTCCTTGCTGGTGATAGTCTTGACTTGCGTTGACTTGGCATGTATACGTTTTGGTTCTCTTGGATTTCTGACCTTTTGTCTGCCTCTTGACCTACACTTTCTGCTTGTTGTTTTGGTACTGTTTGCCGTTCCTGGTTGTGACCCATTTCTGCTGACTATTCTGCTATTGTGTTTGTCTACCTTGTCTGTTTGGTGTTTGTACTTCCTCAGGATAGGGACCGCTGCCCAGTTGTCGCTCACCGCTTAGGGTTGGGTTGGCAAGCAGGCAGGGGTAGTCTTAGGGGACACACTGTCTGTCTGTCCCTATAGATACTGGGGCCTTTACACCAGAACTGTGAATAGTGGGTATTGCATGATTAATATGTACATGAAACAAAAAGAGAACGAGAAATCACAGTGGTCGCCTGTGTGGTAGATTACGTGTATATGTATATTAAAAATAATATATACTCCTGTTCACCTTATGCCATTGTGTAATGATCTGGAAGCACAACTCTCCACATCAGGCATCCTCAAACTGCGGCCCTCCAGCTGTTGGGAAACTACAACTCCCATCATGCATTTATATTATCTATAAGAGTGGGAATGATGGGAGTTGTATTTTCCCAACAGCTGGAGGGCCGCAGTTTGAGGATGCCTGCTCCACATATATGTCTCTTTTATGTATAGGAGTGTAAGAAACTTAAAAAAGTTATTTTAACGAAACGCATTGTTTTTCATTAAACTTTTGGAATTTACAACTGGTGTCTGGAGCACTGGTGTTTCTTTGCCCTTTCCTCACCAGCCAGTTAGGTTTTTCTGATCATGTATTTACTGCATATGATTAATATGTACAAATGATGGCATTATTTTAATATTATTTTGATATGCAAATGTAGAACAGTTTAGCTTGACCATGATATCTTGACTTTCCGTGTTATCTGCTCTATCTCTCAAGAATGGCTTTTGAAAAGCACTGAGATTATATTCTGTGCTGTGATGTCATGGTGCATTATCTAGTTAATCTTCACTACATCTGTATTATTAGACATAAAGGGATATTCTCATCATATTGATTAGCTGTAAATATGTAGGCAAAGATAAATTTAAAATATTACCAAATACATTGCTGTTGCAATTTTGCTTCATTCATATCTCCTGCTTCTTTTCATTAGCTTCTCTAGTTACTGCTCTAGCAGTAGCAAGGCAGATAATGTCACTTCCTGTTGTTTCTTATCAGCAGGAGAGAGTTTGCATCTCAGTCTCTGATCTTACCTTTCTACTGAGAAAAACTTTTACCCTTAGGGTATGTAAATGCAGTGTTTTTTGGATGCGTGTTTGAATCCATGTTTTGGACCCAAAATGGACCCAAACAAGCATCTAACAATGTGCAGTGTGTTTTAGATGCGTCTTTCTGATGCGGCTTTTGGATATGTTCAAAGAATTGACATGTCAATTCTTGATCCCTTTTGGGCAGCAGACACCCTATTTAAAACTATAGTGTGCGTTTCTGCTGCAAAAGAAATACATTCAAATGCGCAACATACTTTGGGTGTGTGTTTGGTTGCGTTTGAGGCAGAGGTTTTCAATCCATTTTTGGAATTGAAAAATGCTGTGTGAATATACCCTTAAAGTTACTGACAGTAGCCTGAAAGTAGCCTTGTGCCACCCTTTCAGGTCTGCAGAGCACATTCACATGTAATTACATCAAAGAAAACAGAGCCACTCTTCAGCTATTAATGTATCTTGGCAGCATGTAAGTTTTTATCTATCACCATAAACTTCCTCTCATGAGAAATAAAGTTCTACTAACTAACATTTATGGGTAGACATCCTGCTTGGACAGTGTCATTGTTTTCACTACCTCTCTGTTAGTAATGTCCCTGTAACAGGTTGAGCTAGGAATAGCTGAAATGTCAGTGACTGCTGTAGACCCACCTGCATAGGAAGTGTGAACCTAAAGAGGCTCTGAAGAATGAAAGCAGTTAGATAGAAAACCCCTTTAAACCTTATACAAAGAGCATGGCAGCTCAGTGGTTTGCACAGTTGTGTTGCAACTCTGGGGTAATAGGTTTTATCTTATACTCCAAATGACAAAAATACTGTACATTATTTAGCATCCTATAATATTGGTCCTATTGTGTGTGTATAAAAAGGATTGATGTGAGTGATGAAAGTCCCTGTACAGCATATCCTGATATGTTGATGCTATCTTCCAATTTAACGTCACATCAGAAGATTAGCATATGTAAAAACCTCAGGTGTTGATCAGTGAGTAGCCAGCAACAGAAGATCACAATATAAACTGTAATAAAGCAGCACCAGCATACAGTTCAAAACATATTCTTAATCTAATCCTAGTCTAGTCAAGGATTGGTAATCCCTTTCTTTAACATAGCTACTTAAAGGGGTTGTCTCATCCCATAATTTCATAGGATGCATGAATGAAATAATGCTGCTTTGATCTGTCACTTCCTGGTCAAGCTATCTATAATTAGCATATGAGCTACATGTATTCAGACTTCTTTGTTTATTAGTCTAGATTAGCTAAATTACCTTCTACAAGGACAGGAGAAGCTGCTGAGGTAAAGTAAACAGTAGTTATTAGTGTATTTTGTCTGAAAGATCAGATAACACACAATCTCTCACACTGCCAGCCATGTCCTGTGTGATGATGTCACTCCCTGCTATCAGATACAACAAACAGCAGGGGAGAAGAAGTAAACTGGTTGGTCACTTGGTTAACCAGAGAGAGCTCAGAAGGTGAGAAAATCACTTGTAGGTCCTTAACAAAATAAAAAAATGAACAAAGCAATATATTTGGAAACCGTCTTCATTTAGTGTTCCCTACATGTTGAAAGCTAATGTTTGTAGCATGACAACCCCTTTAAACTTTTCCAAGGTAAACAATTTTAAAATCAAAGGTTGGATAAAAATTAGGTTGGTGTCACGCCAGCGGAGGTGCAGTGGGCCCTGACTGCCACCCAGCCCACTGTCCCTGCCTACTTGGCGTGCTGCCCTAGATGGCAGACCCCAACTGGACGACAGTCCTTACACTACTATGTGCAGGTCCGTCAGAGAAACGCAGAGTCAGACTGTCCAGGTCCATAATGGTACGGGTACGCCAAAGCCACGAATCAGAAACCTCGAGAATAACGGTAAACAAGCCAGGGTCCAAAAACACAGGAGGTCACGCAGTACAAAAATGGAGGACAAAAAACGTAGTCGAGGAGCAAGCTGAAGTCAGGAACACAGGAGTAAACAAGCAGAAAACAGGAATACATGGGAAGCAAAAGGGATAACCTTTCTCAGGCAAGGACTAACAGAAAAGAGGGAGTTTAAATGAGGTGCCCGGAGCCCGCCCCAGCAGACATTTGGGGTGGCCTCCAGGCCCTTCTATTGGCCAGTGCAACACACTCTCTGACTTGATTAGGAGCCGAGCTGTCACTCCTAAGCTCATCAGCCCGGCCTCTCCCTGGTTGTGGACACTGACTAGAGGGATTAATCCCTACCTGCCTTGGTGCTTCACGGCGGAAACGTGCACCGTGACACTACCCCCCCCCCCTCTTTTAGGAGGGGCCACTGGACCCTTCCCTGGTTTGGGTTTGTCCGGGTGAGAGTCCTGGAATTCCCTGACCAGAGATTGAGCGTGGATGAACCTGGCCGGAACCCACGACCTCTCTTCCGGACCATAACCCTTCCAGTGGACAAGGTACTGTAAGGACCTCTGCACTCTACTGGAGTCTACGATGCGGGCGACTTCATATTCCAACTGACCCACTACGCAAACAGGAAGAGGGGGTACCGAAGGTTAAGTCAGAGATGGAATGTACCTCTTTAACAGTGACTGGTGAAAAACATTATGAACCCGGAGGGAGGGAGGTAACTTAAGATGGAATGCCAATGGGTTCACCACTTCCTGCACCTCATAAGGACCCACAAATCATGGAGCTAATTTACCGCAAGGCACTTTTAGGCGAAGATTTCAGGTGGACAACCAAATCTTATCCCCCACACCAAAACCACTAGAGCAAAGACATCTCTTGTCACTATTTCTTTTTTGGATGCTCTGGCCATTGACCAAGTTCTTCTGAACTTGGGCCCAGACTGTGCACAGATCTTTAACTATAGCATCCACCCCATTATGATCGGACGTAGCGCTGGATAAAGATGCATGTCTCGGGTGAAAACCATAGTTGCAAAAAAACGGAGAGACCTCAGATGAACTATTATCCTGATTATTAATCACGAATTCCACTAACAGTAAGTATTTAACCCAATCCGCCTGCGGATCAGAGACTATACAACAAAGTTTTTGTGTAACGGTTTGGTTCACCCTCTCCGTCTGCCCATTAGGGTGGAAAGCCGAGGAGAAGGACAGGGTGATACCCAAAGCCTTACAGAGAGATCTCCAGAAACGGGACACAAATTGGACTCCTCTGTCCGAAACAATATTCTCGGGTAACCCATGTAGTTTGACAATGTGTTTGATGAAAAGATCGGCAAGCTTCTTGGGCGACGGCAAACCTCTTAATGGAACCAAATGACACATCTTACTAAAACAATCCACCACCACCCAAATGACTGTCTTACCCTCAGAGGCAGGAAGATCGGTCATAAAGTCCATAGAGATGTGGGTCCATGGGTGCTCGGGTATGGGGAGAGGACAAAGTTCCCCAGAAGGACGAGTTCTGGGAACCTTTGCCCGAGCACAAATGTCACACGCTGCCACGTAGGCCTCCACATCACGATACAATGAAGGCCACCAGTATTTGCGAGAGACAAGCCTCTTTGTGCCAGACACTCCGGGATGTCCGGATAATACAGAATCATGCAATTCCTTTAACAACCATAGCCGAAACTGAGTGGGGACAAAGACTTTAGAAGCCGGACAATTAGCAGGTCTCATGTCCTGGTGTGTCTTAATCTCAGTGGCTAAATCAGGGGACATGGCTGAGACAATCGTCTCCTTCGGTAATATAGGTACTGGATCCTCCCGAGGTGAGTGACTGGCACAGAAGCTTTTAGATAACCCGTCAGCTTTAACATTTTAAGATCCTGGTCTGTAAGTGACGACAAAATGAAAGCGAGTAAAGAACAATGCCCAATGAGCCTGACGTGGGTTTAGCCTTTTAGCGTTTTCTAGAAAGGTAAGATTTTTATGATCTGTTAGGACCGTGACTTGGTGTTGAGCACCCTCGAGGAAGTGGCACCATTCCTCGAAGGCCCACTTAATGGCCAACAATTCACGGTACTCGACATCATAGTTCCTCTCCCCTGAGGATAATTTACGGGAAAAGAAGGCACACGGCCAAAGATTGGTCAGGGCGGTCGACCCCTGAGATAGGACTGCCCCTGCTCCGAACTAAGAAGCATCGATGAAGGGTTTGGTATAGTCTGCTTGAACCAACACTGGGGCAGTGACAAAACACTGCTTAAGCCTTTCGAAAGCATCTAAGGCTTCTGGTTGAAGTTATGTATTAACCCCCCCTTTTAGCATATCAGAAGTGGCCAAAAGGAAAAAAAAAAATTTTTGGTTTACATTTCGATAATAGTTAGTAAACCCCAGAAACTGGAACTTTCGGGAGGAAGGACAAAACCCCAATAAGAATTCCCTGAACCTTCCGGGGTCCAGCAAAAACATTTTGGGAGTCAAAACATACCCCCAGGAAAAGGTACCCTCCTAAACCCCAAAAACACCACTTTCTAAAAGTTGAAAATAAACTTTAACCTTAAAGTTTTGAAAACCCCTCCCCCCAAATGTTTAGCATGTGCGGCCACCCTGTAAATAAATTAAATGTATCTAGTTATACAACCAAAAATGACCAATGAGTTCTCTGAAAGAATCGTTTACCAGGTTCTGAAGACTGAGGGAGCATTTTAAAAAGAACCCAAAAGGCATAACAAGATATTCAAAAAGGCCCCTGGGTATTTAAAAACGGGCTTCCAGCTTGGAAAACCATTTAGCCCCCGGGTTTGATTTAAAGGCAAGAATCAATGGGAAGGGGTTTATTTTTATGTTATTTTTTTTTGAGCTCAAATAATCAATGCATGGGTGGAGACTTTTCCCTCTTTTTCTTTAAAAAAGAAGCCCCGCACCCCTGGGAGCACCCAAAAAGCCGGATGGGACCCTTCTGTAGACTCTCTGTAATGTATTTCTTCAAAACGGGTTTCTTCGGACCTGACAAGTTTTTTTTCCTGCCTTTATGAAACCAAACCCCCAGGGAACTGTTCGATGGACAATAAAAGGATCTATGGGGGGAACCTCTCAATGGGTTTTAGAAAAAACCTTAGCAAAACACAAATAAGGGAGGAATTGCTCTACTTCTGCATTACCAAAACTACAGGGAGACATTTGTCAAAAATGTTTCCCCCCCCTAATTAATTCTAGAAACTCCAATCAATAACTGGGTTGTGTCTTGGGGCCCGGGTAACCCCAAAAAAACACGCGGGGAAGCCCCCAGATAAACAGTAAATTTTTTCCTTATGCATAGACCCCCAAATAGACTCAAGTTCTGGGGTGCAATACGAATAAAGCCTTTGCCAAAAGGGTTAAATCAATAGCCACAACCCACATGGGATCCACTAGAGGCCTCCAGGGAAGGCCCAGATGCGTAGCAAATGTAGCGTCCACAAAATTGGAAGCTGATCCTGAATCTAGAAAAGCAATCCCAGATTCACACAAAGAAAAATATGAAATTTTCACTCGCAACAACAACTTTTTTGATACCACAGGGAATACCTATTCGCCTAGGTGACCTTCCCGCGAGTCACCTAGGCATTGGAGTTTTCCGGCCAGAGCCCCCTTTTGGGACACGATGACCTTCTCCGCCACAGTAGAAGCACAGTCCCTGGGTGCGACGTGAGGTCCTGCGGTCACTGGCAGTGACCCACAGAAGAGCCCCTAACCTGCATAGGCTCCTCAGGGGGTATCACCACACTTGAAGGCTCTGGGGCAGTGGCAGAACGGAGTAGTGGAGTAAGGCGGGGCAATGGAGAAAGGGTCTGCTCCCGATGTCTCTCCCTAAACCGTCTGTCTAATCAGACTGCCAAAGCGATGGCGTCATCCAGAGTGCCTGGAGCGGGATAGGCCACCAACATGTCCTTAACATGGTCAGCCAATCCTACCCGGAACTGGCACCTGAGGGCTGGGTCGTTCCACCCCGAAGGAATGCACCAGCAGCGAAACTCAGAGGCATACTCCTCTACAGTCCTCTTACCCTGCCTTAAGGTGGTGAGCTGAGTTTCGGCCACCGCCTCCCTATCAGGATCGTCGAAGAGAAGTCCCAAAGAGACAAAATAATCTGTCTACAGAAGACAATTCCGGTGAGTAAGGGGGTAGTGAGAATGCCCACTGCTGGGTGGACCCTTGGAGAAGGGACATGACAATTCCCACTCTCTGTTCCTCATTACCAGAGGTACGTGGGCGGAGTCGAAAATACAGCCGACATCCCTCCCTAAAAGTCAGAAAAGCCCTCTTGTCACCCGAAAACCTATCGGGTAGCTAAATGGGGGGTTCCACCGAAGGGGAATGCAATGCCGGAGAGTTCCCACCTTGTGGGGTACCCTGGGAGGTCTCCTGCTGCTGTACCCTCAGTTCCAGATCTTGGACCAACTGGGTAAGTCCACGCATCTGCTCCACCAGTGCAGTTATGGGGTTCATGGTACCTGGGGAGCAGTAATGTATGGCCTGAGAAAATGTCACATCAGAGGAGGTTCAGTGGGCCCTGACTGCCACCCAGCCCACTGTCCCTGCCTATTTGGCATGCTGCCCTAGATGGCAGACCCCAACTGGATGACAGTCCCTACACTACTACGTGCAGGGCCGTCAGGGAAACGCAGAGTCAGACAGTCCGGGTCTATAATGGTACGGGTATACCAAAGTTACGCATCAGAAACCAGGAGAATAAAGGTAAACAAGCCAACGGTAAACAGGAGGTCACGCTGTACAAAAATAGAGGACAAAAAAATGTAGTCGAGGAGCAAGCCAAAGTCAGGAACACAGGAGTAAACAAGCAGAAAAGCAGAATGCACGGGAAGCAATAGGGATAACCTTTCTCAGGCAAGGACTAACAGAAAAGAGGGAGTTTAAATGAGGTGCCAGGAGCCCGCCCCAGCAGACGATTGGTGCGGCCTCCGGGCCCTCCTATTGGCCAGTGTGACACACCCTCTGACTTGATTAGGAGCTGAGCTGTTACTCCTAAGCTCATCAGCCTGGCCTCTCCCTGCGTGTGTCGACTGACTTGAGGGATTAACCCCTACCGTGCTTTGCTGCTTCACGGCGGAAACGTGCACCATGACAGTTGGTTTGTTGTTTTCTCATGACCCCCTTGCTGCACCAAGCATACAAAATTAAAGCTTTCTTTAGAGTGCTTCTGAGCTGTGCCACTGCTTCTATGGTGTCCTGCTTGGAAGACATTTCTCAACACTCTTCCTTATTCAGCTACTGTTTCAAGCCAATACATGGTCATTGAATAACACATGGGGCCACATGTATGAAAACTGTTCGGGTCTAAAATTCACTTTGTTTCCCATAGCAACCAATCACAGCGCCCCTTTCATTTCATATAGTGCTCGAGAAAATGAGAGGGCCGCTCTGATTGCTTGCTGTGGGAAACAAAGTGAGTTTTAGACATAGACAGTTTTCATACATGTGGCCCATGTTGTTGCAACAGTGAAGAGAAAGCTGGCAACTCTGGAAAAAAATGGGTGGCTGACCTTGACTACTTGTGTTGGCTATTTTTCTAAACATACCAATTTTGAGACAAGATCTTATCCTGGCACAGGTTTTGAACAGAGGTATCAAATGTGTACCCAAATGTAACATTATTTTGGCCAATCTTATATCACATAGCATTTTTTGCAATCCTCCCTAAGACTTGACTTTTCTTCATGGGTTTCCTTGGGTGTGATACAGAAAGATGTAATGTTGTTCAATATGCATCTAAAAAAGACAGAATTTAAAAATTAAGAGGGAACCAAAACGTACCAAATTAGGTATTTTTCTAACTGCAATACACACCATGTAAACAAGTCAAAGAGAGGTGAGAACTGGCAACAGCAAGTGCAACAATGGGCTGGCTTTTTGAAACCTTAGTTGAAATACGAGAGCACCTCTCAGCTTGAACAATATTAACCCCTTAACGACCTTAAGGTATGAGTACGTCCCAGGGTCGCTAAGGGGCTTTGCAGGGGGATCCCGCCACACAGCTGCCGGGTGTTAGGGTGTTAGCGGCTAATTTTGCCGCCCGTCCATGCTGTTTAACCCCTTAGACGTCGCAGCTAAGATGGGTGCGGCATCTAAATGAATGAAAAACTGTGCCGAGCACCGTTCTTCACTTCAATCGGAGTCCCCGCAGTTTACTGAACATGGCAGCGGGAAGCCTTGTGAAGGCATGAAGGCTTTTGTCGTTACCATGTTTTGAATTTCCCCACTTCTGGACCCAGGCAGGAAGTGGGGAAACCGCCATCTTGGTACACCATAATGCATTGTCTATGCAATGCATTAGGCTGTATTAATGATCGCACCCCTTAGTGGTGAAGCGCCCTAGGGGGACTCAATGTTAAAGTAAAAAAAAAATAATAAAGTTTTAAAGTATAAAAAAAGTATTAAAAGTTCAAATCACCCCCCTTTCGCCATTTTACAAATAAAAAAAAATAAATTAATAAAAAAGTTACACATATTTGGTATCGGCGCATCCGAAAAAATCCGATCTACAAACACATCATTTACCCCGTACGCTGAACACCGTAGAAAAAAAAAAAATTCAAACGTCAAAATTGCGATTTTTTTTGTTCATTTCACGTCCCATAAAAATTGGAACAAAAGTAATCAAAAAAGTTGAATGCATTCCAGACTGCTAGCAATAAAAAGTACACTTCAGCCTGCAAAAAATGCTGCCTCACTGAAGTCCGTTTGTGTTAGTACAAAAAAATTATTAGTCACACAAAATGGTGCCACTGCACAAATTTCAAAAATATAAAATGTTTAGAATTTTTTAACGGTATCAAAACATAATGGAAACCCTACATGTTTGATATTGGTGAATGCATATAAACCTGTAGAATACAGATAACACATTATTTTAACGAAGATTGAACGCCGTAAAAGCAAAACACCCGCAAACATTCCACAATTTGTCCCACTTGGAATTTTTTTGCGGTTTCCCAGTATATTCTATAGTACAGTGAATAACACCATTAGAAAGTACATCTTGTCCCGCAAAATAAAAGCCCTCATAGGTCTATGTAGGTGCAAAAATAAAAAAGTTATGGCTCCAGGAAGGCGAGGAGAGAAAAACGAACGTGTCAACAACAAAAAAAACGCAAGGTCCGGGTTAATGACCTGTATATATAGTTAACATCATAAATGATATTTACTGTATGGATACTCTGTCAGTGCTTGTGCAATAGTTCTCTGTTGTGGTTTTTGACCCAAGCAACATAGTGGTGTCATTTAATTAATACACCAGATAGGTTTGTTATTGTTTCTAATGACACCAGGTACATGAAACCCATTGCTGTGAACAAGAGCAGACCAGGTTTGTAAAACGCAAGCAGGATATTGTGCACTCGTTTTATGTTCAGCTAAATAAGAATGCTTTTACCGAATTGCTGGAAGATATGTACCTTTTTCATGCTTACTCATCTGCAGCATATTTAGATTTTTTTTCCAGTCCCACTCCCTTCAAATTTTGTACACTGTTATTTTTTCTAGAATGGAAGGCTTTTTTGATGCTTCATGCATTTTTCGATGCAGGTTTTTAGCCTTTTTTTTAGCTGTCTATGGGCACAAGTGTTTTTGTTTTTTTTTGTTTTTTTGGTATGTTATGGTATATGGTATCACAAATTATATGGTTGATCACATAATTTACAACATGAAAAAACTCTACAAAATAAGCATAAAAATAGTGCAACACATATGTACACATGTATTTGCTGCAGAAACAAGGACAATAAAAGTCTATGGGAAGAAAAACACCACCAACAGTATGCTGCATTTAAGAAGTATTAGAAAGTATGTTAGTTTGTATATCCAAATCTTCAAATACAAATGGCCATTCCTGATGTGTCTGTTTTAGTAAATCCTTGTATACCTTCTTATAAAATAAGAATTCTGAAGCATCTTCATCTTATACCTCTGTGTTGGCTGTTCCTTAATTATTCCCTCCAGCTACAAATACTCTCGTCCCTCAGCATCACGGAATTGGCTGTTTTCTGGACCTCCTCATACCTCACTGATCAGATGTTCTCACGCTCACACCAGCTCCTTCTCTCATCCTCTCTCTGATGGTGTCTGCCAGGTGTTAGTCCTGGGCCCACTACTCTCCTCTATCTACAATCTTGGCCTGCGTCAGCTCATAGCTTCCCATGGCTTTCAGTACCATCTGTATGCTTTACATCTCCAGATGTTGACTCTCTGCTCTCTTGGATCCCAGACTGTCTTTGTTTAGATCCTCCTCTTTCTTCTACCATTCCCTAACAATAACTCTGGGGAAACTAAATTTATCATTTTTCCACCTGATCTCTCTATCACAGTCAATGGCTCTATACTCTCACCGGTCCCACAAATCCTGCCTTGGGGTAAACTTTGACTCCGCTGTGTCCTTCAGACCACAAGTCCTTACCTTTGCCTTCCGCCTCCACCTGAAAAATATCTGTTGAATCTGCTCATTACTTAACTTTGATACTATAAAAATGCTACTCCTGCTTAGACTACTGTGACATCCTTCTCTGTGGCCTCCCATGTAGCACTCTTGCTCCCCTCAAAACCATCCTCAACTCTGCTTTCCGTCTTATCCACTTCTCTCCTCTCTACTTCTCTGCCTTTGCCCTCTGCCAATCTCTTCAATGACTATCCATTGCCCAGCGAATTCCGTTCAAGCTACGAACCATGAAATATGAGGCTCTCCATAACCTCTCCTCTCCATACATCTCTACTTTAATCTCTAGATAAATCCCCTCACAGAATCTTCACTCCTCACATGACCTTCCTCTTTGCTCTCCTCTTATCAGCTCTTCACGCAACCTTTTCCAAGACTTCTCTCGCGCTTCCCCAATTTTCTGTAATTAACACATCAAACTCCCCGCCACTAGCCTCAAAAGCAACCTGAATACCCATCTCTTCAGAATAGTTGATAACCCATGATAACCCTGCTTCCACTACACCCACACAAACATGTCTACCCCTCACCTTCTGTCTCTTTCTGGCTTCCTTGTAGATTAGAAGCCTTTGCAAGCAGGTCTTCTCTCCCTCCAGCTGTCAGTCTTTCATTGTTGCTATTGTACTTGTTTAACATATGTTATGTATGTAACCCCCCCTTGAATGTACAGCGCCCTGGAACTAATGGTGCTCTAAAATAAATAAATAAAAAATAATAATAAAAATAAAAATAATATAATAATAATAATAATAATAATAATATTTATCCTAGAAATATATTACTACATCTGTGAATTGGGTGTTAACAATGGAAGATTTAACCCTGTTTACACAGACTGTAAACACTGATTGGACAATGTAAGACTGTGCTGAAACACACCCCAATGACTCTCAGCTCACAGATTCAGTATTACATTTCTAGGAAGAATAATGAAGTTAATGCGTATAACAAAAAAACTGGCATACAATCATTGATGTGTTTAATTAATAAATGTTCAATTTGTGTGCACTCACTGTTACAACTGGATTTTTAGCAAATAGTTAATCCTTAAACGAAAAAACAAAACATGGAACAATTACAAATGAAAAAGGATAATTATTGCACCTTTGTATATCATGCGCATTTGCATCCTAAAGTGTGAGTTCTAAAGTGGTCTCAATCAGGAGATGTCCAGGCAATGGGTATGGCCAATTACGGTCAAAACCACTGACCAAGGAAGGGAAATACCCTAGTGGACTAGAAGCGCTGATAATACAATAAGCAAGTACACTTACATAGGAAATAATTAGGGATTTATTTAAAGTGCATAAATGGACAGCAAAATGACGCGTTTCGCGGGTGCAACCCGCTTCCTCAGATCTGTCAAAAAGTTGGAATAGACTGGTTTAAATACCCTCATTCTCAAAATGAGGCTACAAACATAAACATACACTGGTTCATTGATAAAATAGCTGCAATGGATATACATGGATCCAATAGTAAATAACAAAAATAGCGGATGGCAACAATGTATGGCAATATATAAACACAATCTAATCACTGTACAGACTAGATACAAAATATGCACAATTTAAAACTCCAATCATTCAATAAATTATATATGATATTCTAATCTAAAAATTATAATTTTTTAATAAAAAACTAATTTTAATAAAAATACAAACATGATTAAAAAATGAAAAATATATGAAAAAATACAGTTTAAAATACAAAAAATCCCAAATAAATGAGAAATGTACTATAAAACATTACCTAAAAAATGACCTAAAAAATGATAATGATCATGTAAAATACCAAGTCTAGTAAAAGAGAACATCCTGTACCTCATTAAGACCGTGTGGTTTCAGGGCTTTTCAACTTATACCATCCAGTATAACTTCTCTTTTTGCTCAATAAATGAGCACGATCCACTGCATTCTCGCTAATTCTTTTCTTTGGGCCTGGATGGTAAAATTAGGCGTCACGAATGCCATGTACCTCAAACAGATGACGGGAGTACACTATATATGAGTCTATTATGTTAATATCGCATCGATGATTCACTAGCCGTCGTACAATTTAGTGGAGTGTTTTCCCGGACGTAATGAATTCCGCAGGTACAGGTCTATAAAAGTAAAAATCACATAATCACTGTGCAACTGAGTTTTTCTTTTAGTTTAAAAAACCTCACCAGTTGGTATGTAGAGCTAAAAGTAGTGCTAGTAAACCAATCTAGCTTACGCATTTGCAGAATCGGGTTATTTCAAGGGGCAGATCCTCCACTGACTGTTTGATTATTTTTTCATTATAGATGTATCAGGAATTAAATTTGCATGTTGTTTTAATTGGAGGGAGCATGAATATTTTTTAAAGTCCTCGACTTTCTATAAAACAAAAAAGTGGTTCGTGGAGGGGATTATATCCTTTATTCCAGGGTCTCTAGTTAAAAATATTCCAATGTTTCCGTATAATCCCCTGTAATTCGCCCAACTGACTTATGTGGTGTGTAGTAATAAAATAAGATTAAAATCTTTCTTTTTTTTTAGAATAATTTTTAGGTAATAATTGTGGCTTGAGGATAGGACGCTGCCTTTTTTTAGCTCCCTCTTAAAAGTGTCATTGGATATTGCCTCTCTCTGAATTTTCTCGTTTAGACTTATCTGCTTGGACAGTAATAGACCTGTTCGTCCGTGCAATTCTTTTTTATAACCGGCGGATATTGGGGACCGAAAGGAATGTTATTCACCCAATTTTTTTGGTGACTTGAGTTTGTACATTAAATAATTTATTCGAATCGGTCTTTTTAACGTTGAAGTTGTTGATGCTAATACAAACCATTATTAAATAAATGTAAAGATCAAGAAAAATTAGCTCCTGCTTATAAAGTGGAGGTATACTTTATACCCTCGAGTTTTAATTTAAAAATTCTACTCGAAAATAAAAAATAAAGTTTTTCATCTCCCTTTCAAATAAATACTCCAATCATCGATGTAACTGTTTATAATAAATTATGTTATTAAATAAGGGGTTTACTAGGGCTACTAATAAAAGACTTCCTCAAAAACTGCCCATTAAAAAGATTCGCCAGCGTTGGGGCAAACCCTCGCCCCATCGCTGTCCCCACCTGTTGGTGATAGTGGGTACTTCATATTTGAAAGAGTTATTTTTTAAAATTAATTAAGGACCTTTAATAAAAAATTGTTTAAAACATCCGCTGTAAAAAACGCGGTTCTTTATCTAAAAATGAAGGACACGGCTTCTAGACCCGTTCATGTTGAATATTGGAATAAAGTGCTTGTAACGTCCAGGAGGCTAGAAAATATTATCATCCCATGGCATATAGACAAGATCTCTTAAAACATCATCAGGAGTCTTTTAAAAAAAACTGGGGAGACCGTTCAACTAACGGTTGCAACTGTAATCAATAAAATGTGATAAAAGTAAGTGTTGAGCGATTACGGTTGGCTATCGACATCGATCGATACTCGTCGATATGTTGGCCACCATTCGATAGAGGTTTTCGATAGTGATCTCTCTGATGACCATTAAAGTCTATGGTTGGAGAGCAACAACACCTTCATTTTTTTCACCCAAACGGGAATGGAGAAGCTGGAATTAACAGTCACAAAAGTACTACCTCAATTGGATACATGCTCACATCTTAGCACAACACTTAGGCCTATAAAAGCCACAGAAAAAAAGTCACACACCATCATATCCCTGTCTTGTACCACAGCAGACCCTTAAACCTGCATCACCCACAAATAAAATGTGCCAGATAGGCAGTATGAAAAATGAACCATCATTTTACTTGAACTGGACATTGGAAAATCCCTGTCCTGGACGCCGCATGAGCCCCCAAACCTGCATGACCCCACATTTAAAAAAGTGCCGGAAAGGAGTCTTCTCAACCACCATTTTCGTTGAACTGGACATTGACTATTACTGTCCTGGGCCACTGCATGAGCCCCAAACCTGCATGACCCCACATTTAAAAAGTGCCGGAAAAAAGGAGTCTTTCAACCACCATTTTGAGTTTCACTGGACATTGACTATACCGTGTCCTGGGCCACAGCATGAGCCCAAACCTGCCTTGACACCCACATTAAAAAGTGCGGAAAAAAAGGAGTCTTTCAACAACCAATTTTTGTTTCATGGACATGACTATACCTGTCTGGGCCCCGCATGAGCCAAACTGATAACCCCAATTTAAAAAGTCCCGGGAAAAAAAGGAGTCTTTAAACCCCCCATTTTGTTTCAGGACATTGATATCCCTGTCCGGGGCCACAGCATGACCAGGGCGGGTTTACGTGGGTGCGGTAACCCAGGCTGGCGTCCTAATTTTAACACGGGTTAAAAGCCCTGATGACGCAGCAACAAAAACTGTGTGCTGAAGGGTGGGGAACGGAAGGTGAGAACCCCGCCTTCCCGTAAAAGTAAATCCCTTTGGGGTACGCTTTCCCCTCCGTAATGAGTGTGGACCAATTGAGCTTCACTTGGAAAAATAGGGTTGGTTAACGCCCCTTTTTACACCCGGTGCCTTTTTCTTGGCATTTTTTTCTCATTTTACTCAACGTGCTGGAGGAAATGGTCTCTGTACTTTGTTCTCTGTCCGTGCTCCATACTCCAGTCCTTGAAAAACCTCTCGGGTAAATTGTACAAATTTAGAGGAATTTTTTTTTAATGCTATTTTGACATGCAAGTTTTTTAGTACTTTAATTCTAGAAAAAACATTTTTAAAAAACGGATGGGAAACCCACCATGTCTTGTTTTTTTTTAAAAGTTTAAAAGGGGGTTTAATAAAGGGGGTTTTAAAGTTATGTTTTAAAGTTTTTAAAAAAAATTTTTGAATATGTGTTTAACAGGTCCTACCTATTTTCCCGTTTCTGACAGACCATCACCCCCTTTAGCATTTGACTTTTTGAAGAACAAATGGGTTTGTTGAAAAAATTTTTTTTTGAATAGGACCTGAGTATAGCGCATGTACAAAAAAAAATGCCCCCCAAAAAAATTTAAAGCATGGACCTTGAGCCAATTTTTGGGCAATTGTGAAGAACAAAAGTTGTTGAAACAACATTTTTTAGAAAAGGACCTGTAGTATAGCTGATGTCACAGAAAATGCCCCCAAAAAATTTAAAACATGACCCCGACCATTTTGACAATTTGAAAAAAAAAATGTCTATTAGAAAAAATTTTTTTAGAATAGGACCTGTAGTTTGCTCATTTCAAAGGATGACCCCCAAAAAATTATAAAAAATGCTTCTCCCACTGTTAAAATTTTGAAGGGGAAAAGCCACTTAGAAGCCAATTTTTGTTCCCAAAAAACCATGATTATTGCTTACTCACAGAACATGCCCCAAAAAAATTATAAATATGAATTCTAGCATGTTAAAAATTGGGGGGGGGAAAAGCCCCCTTTGAACCACATTTTGTTTCCCAAAGGGCCCTGATTAAAGTTTATCTAAGCAACTGACCCAAAAAAATTATAAAAAAGACTTCTAGCCCCTGTTAAAAAATTTTGAGGGGAAAAAAGCCCTTTGAACCCAATTTTCTGTCCAAAGAAAATGATTAAAATTTTTATTTAGAAAAAACCCCCCTT
>JAODAL010028605.1:0-53035 GCA_025379985.1 Phyllomedusa bahiana
TTTTTTTTCTGAGGGGGGACTGGGATTTCACTAAATAGATGGCATCATGATAGGATGAGCATTATTTTGACTACGTCAGGGGTCGATAGTCAATATGGCAATTATCAAGACGATTTCCAAAAGCCCGATAATAGATTACACCAATGCCCATTAAGGTCTATGGGAGGGGAAAACCCCTTCATTATTACCCCAAACAGGGTGGAGAAGCTGGAATTAAAACCCTACAGTCAAAGGGGATACGTGCTACATCTTGGGCAAACACTTACGTTAAAAAAGTCACATAAAAAAAAGTCACAGACCTTCACTACCTTGTTTGTACCATAGCATACCCTTAAACCTCATGACCCACAGATTAAAAAGTGCCAGAAGGCAGTATTATTTTGAACCATCATTTACTGAACTAGCTTGAATACCCTGCCCTTTTGGAATGACATGAGCCCCAAACCTCATGCCCCCCAATTAAAAAGTGCCAAAAAAAGGAGTCTTTAAACCACCATTTTAGTTAACTGGAATAGACATCCCTGTCCGGGGCCACAGCATCCCCAAAACCTGAATGACACCAATTAAAAAGTCCGGGAAAAAGGAGTTTTTCAACCACCATTTTAGTAGAACTGGCCCATAACTATACCTGTCCTGGGCCGCAGCGCCCCCAAAAACCTGTCTGACCCCCGATTAAAAAGTCCCGGGGAAAAAGGAGTCTTTAAACCCATTTTAGTTGAACGGGACATTGATTTTTGCCTGCCCGGACCGCAGTATGACCATTAAACCTTTGACCCAAAATTAAAAAGTGCCGGAAAAGGGCTTTGAACCACCATTTTATTTTGAACTGGACATTGCCAATTGCGATAAAAACCTGGGACAAGCAGGAGGAAAGTGGAGTTGAAAATTTTTTAAAAGGGGGAGGAGACGGGGATAACTGATTCCCAAAAAGGGAAGGCCCCAAATGGACTACAGACGGATGTGCAATCCACGGGGGCTTAAAGAATCACTCTCTTTTGATGTTTCATCTAGCATTCTCTTCCTTTTTTTATCCACCCACGGTGGAGATATTGTTACAATCTTCCCCTTTGTGAAATTAGGGATTTTTTAGGGAACAAGCCCCTTTTTACAGGGGTGCCCTTACGGGGCGGGTTCTCTGTATTGGGCAGTTTTAAGGGGAGATGATAGGGACTTGATAGGTTATCTCCTTTCATTGCCAAATTTGGGTAGCGTCCCATAGCACTGTTCTTACCCCTTTGGGGTTTTTTCACTGTGGATTATGAAAGGGGTTTTTTTTATATAAATATTGATTAAAACTTATATTTTAAAGGATTGTTCTATTTGGGTTATTTTTTTGATTAATTCCTTCTTTGATCACGTGGGGGGCTTTGGGTTTATTTTTAGTTGAGATATGTAATGGCAGGATTTTTTTCAACCCAAAAAAAAAAAGATACCATGCTTGGTTGCTAGGCGCAGGGGGGTCTTTTTTTGAAAAAAATTTTTCATCTCCATGTGTTTTCCCCACAATAAATTTTCTTTCAGGGACCTGACTCGAGCCCAATGATTCTTACCTCCTGGTGGGAAATTCAATATTAGAAACTATATACAACAAAGGATAGTCCCCCAAAGGAATGCGTATTACATTCACCAGCGAGAGACTCAGACTGAATCTGTATTAACTAATGGGGGAAAAGAGCATTGAACATCTCTCCCCTTTTTCAGATCTTTTGGAAGAAAAAAAGTAATTTTGAAAAACCAAAGAGAGTTTTAGGAAACAATCAGAACTTACCCTCAAGTTTAAAACAGAATCCGATTTTTTAAAATTAGAGAAAATTAAAATTAAAAAATAGGATTAAAAGAAAACTGGAACTTCAAAAAGAAGAAAAAAACACAACCCTTTTTTTGAGAGTTAAAAAATTTTAAATTTTAAAGGGAAAGGAAAGGCTTACTCCTCCCTACTAATCGGGAAAAAACGGGTGGACCAGAAAATGAAAATGTTTATATCCTCTTAGAAGCTTTTTTTTTTTTCGGAGCCCTGAGAAAGTTTTCCTTTAAATTTCCGCAATCCCCAAAGAGGCGAGGTAAAGCAAAACGGGGAAAAAGGAAAAAATTTAAAGGGAATATTTTCCATCCCTTTCCTCCTCCCTTCCTCGGGTTTGGGTTTTTTTTTTTTAGATCGGCAGATGCCGAAATTTCCCCGTGGGGAAAAAAGGGAGGGGGAAAAGGGTTAAAATAACCCGGGACAAACAATCTCCCAATTTTTTAAACCCTGTCGAAACGGGGATTGCCCGGAAAGAGATAAAGGTCCTTGAAAGGGGATTACCTTTGTTCCCCACTAACAATTTTGGGGAAAAATTAGAATGGGAAAAGGGAAATTGAGTCCTTTTTAAATTCAAAGGGTAAATTTGGGCCCCAAATTTTTTCCCTAAAAAGGGAAAGGGGTTTTAAAGGGGAGTTTAAAAGTTTGGGGGTTCTGGAACCCCATGGCCAAATGGGGGGTAAAAACCCCCTTTGAAAAAAATTCCCCCGAGGAAGAAATTTCCGGGGGGGGGAAGGCCCTTTTTCACCAATCCCCTCAAAAAAAAAGTTACGAATCCCACCGCCCAAAACCTTATTCATCTTTAGATGCGTTCCTTTGAGACGTTTGGGGGTTGAACTTAATTTGCCCCTTACCCCAAAATCCAGGGCCCCAAAAACCTGTAAGGGGAAAGGGGGGGGGAAAGATTGGCAGGGGGGGAAAAGATCGGGGAAAAGGGTTTTCTACTTTAATTAAAGGGTTTTTTGGGGGGTTGGGGGGGTTTGTGGGGGGTGGGGGGGATTTCCCAAATCAGCAAAAGGGCCTTGATCTTTTACAAGACAGGACCTTTTAAAAAAATTTATTGAAAAAAGACCCCTTTCCCAAACTTTCCGACGGGAAACCCAAAAAAAGGTTATGGTTTAAAAACTCTTTCCGGGAGAGTTTTTAATAAATCTGGTATGACTTCCTGTTTTGGCCGGGAAAATTTCCCAAAGAGGGGGCGACTTTTTGGGGGGTCCAAAAAAGTGCATAAGGGAACCACCCCCCTAAAAGGCAGACCCATTTTTTCCCGGAATGGGGGAGTCTTACCCGAATTTTTGGGGACTACATAGAAAAAAAACTCAGGATTTTGTTTAAAACCCTTTGCCTTCATAAAATAAGTGAAAACTGCAGATCTACTTCTCAACTAGAAGGCAAAATAGTGGATCATGACACATTACTCTTTCAGTATCGATTGGAGGCCCCTCTACTCCTGATACCACATGAGGAGGGCATTTAAAACTGTAAAATACTTTCTTGAGTTAAAAGGGATTTCCAAAAAAATATTCACCCGTGAAATTTTTCTTGGCACCCGTTGGAAAAATTTTTATTGGAAAAGAAATACTTTGAAAAAGACCCCAAGATCTTAAAACCCCCAGCCGGGACGGCATGGGGAGCCCTAGTGCTCCCCCCATACGGGCCCCCCTGTTCCTGGGCTGGGGGGGGGGGTGGGGGTACAAAATATCTTTGGGAGTTAGGAGATAGAAGGTCTGAAAACAAATTTTCTTATGGAAACCCCCCTTTTTTATTGAAGACATCTTCATTCTATGGGGGAATGGATCCCCCCTTTTGGGAAAAATTTGCAGACTCTCTCAACCCCAAAAAACAATTTGGGTTTTAGATTTACCCAGTGTGGAATGGTTTTTTCATTCCAATTTTGGGTGTGAACATCCAAAAATCCGGACTTTTCATTAAACACCAAAGTATACAGAAAAACCACATCCCCTAATAGTCCCCCCTCAGATGGGAGAGCTGCCCTCCGAGGGCCCCTGGGTGATAGGGAATTCCGCGAGGGGAGTACCCCCGTCGAGGAGAAATTTTCTGAAAACCCCCCGCATTTAAAAAACAAGCAAGGGAACTAAAAAGGGAAAAATTCCTAAAGGGGTTATTCGGGAAAGGGCCCTTAAAAAAAAACTTTTCAAAAAAACCTGAAAGGGGACCCGGGTTTTAAACTTTGGTTTCCCCAAAAATTTAAAAAATGAATCCCTTAGTACTAAAGGAACAATTTACGTATTATTGGGGAATTTACGTAATTTCCCATCAAACAGGGGCCTTTTTAACCCCGATTTGGAATGTCCTTTAAAAAAGAAGATTTTAAAGCTAATTTTAAACCCCTTCCCCTAACATCACCTATAAAAAAGAGTATACGGGGATCGTTTGGGGAAGAGCCACTTTTGTTGGGAACCCCCCCAAAGGGAAACTTGGCTCAGCAGGCCCAAAAACGGCTGTTTTTAAATCTGGGAAAAAGCAGATTCTGCTTTTTTGTTGTAAACTGCAAACCCAATTTACAAGTGGGAAGGATGGGCCGGGATTTAAAACCCTCATGGGATTTAAAAAAAGGTCCTTTTCGGGGGCATCTACCGGCGAAAAAGGGCCCCCGTGGTTTAAATTTTGTGGGGCAAAAAAACAAAAAAAGAGAAAAAAGACTCATATAGGTGGAAACATATAGGGGATGTTTAAAAAAAACAGATGGACAAAACCAATTTCGAGGGCAAATCCCGGGGCCAAAACAGGGGGGAAAGGGGGAGTGGGGGTTAAAATTTAAAGGAAATTTATTTTATTTAAACCTCCTGTCAGGGAGGAGATGGGATTAGATGATTCTCCAAAGAGAGACCCAATGGATCTACAGACTGGATTGTTTATATCCACGTGGGTTTAACGAATCACTCTCGTTTGCATGTTTCATCTAGCGATACACGTGGAAACCACAGTCTGTAGATTAATGGCCTTCTGCTTCCAAGTTTGGATTTTCTTCTTATGGTAACTATACTTTTCGGGTCTATAAACATATATAAACGTTCTCCTTGGTAATTTACCTTGTTTTCCCATTACTCTTACTTAATATATTATTTACATTCCCTGTCCTTTGAAATTGTATGGTCCCTACTGACTATTTGGATTCTTTCTTGTATTTAAGTCAATATGCTTATACACATATGTGTGGACCCGCGTTTTGATACACACACTGTTTATATTTGCCCCTTCACTCCACATAAGGGAGGGGGTTTGTTGGCATTTAACATTAATATGGATGGGTCTCTGCACTTAATTAAATTAGCCGGGACTGAGGGCTATTGAGCTATGCCGTGTGGGACTGACCGCGTAGGCGCGGACACACTTGCTGCCCATGTTTGCCTGATGTTAACTTTGGCGCCTGTGTTATGTTTTGAGCGGCTCCTGCCGTCGTATCTAGGAGTCGGCGCATGCGCAGATGTGTCCGTCGATATTGGCGGCCAACTTTTAATACCTGCGCGTGTGCACTAGACTCACGGTCACTACCTGTTTGTTGTTATCGTCTTCGCCTGCGCTTTGTGTCAAGCGGCTCTTGGCGCCATCTTTAGGTGTCCGCGCATCCGCGGATGTTTCCGTCGAGACTGGCGGCCATCTTTAAACATTCGCGCATGCGCAGGAGATTTTTGTGGACGCCTCGCACTATGTGGTGTGCGTTTGAATAGAATGGCGGCCTGTTTGAATCCGAAACCAGTGTGGACCCTATAGGTCAGTGGAATAATGTAAGTGGGCGGTATTCTAGCCCTTATTGGAAATATCCCACACTATAAATAGGTGGGGAGGGCTTGAGGTCTTTGTGCGACAGTGAATACCTTACACCAAAGGAGTACCCACCGGGGAGCATACTAGCTTTCATACGTTGATCAGGTACGTTGCTTTGCACTGAGTTTATCTTGTAACTATTTTTCAGTATGCTCTCTATGGAAGAATTTGGGTTTGGGTTCTGAATTACTCCAATTTCCCTGTTGTCCTCTATTTCAGGCATACCAGCCTACTATGAAGAATCTGATTCGTTTGTCAGGTATTATGTATCCAGTTTAGTCCATGCTTGGTACTTAGAGCATGGTATTTAGTGGTTTGGCACCTTCTTGCTTCCTTAACCCCATTGATAAGCCCCTGAGATTGGGACGAAACGCTGCGTCTGGGGATTTATTTGGTTTTTGCCATGGGGATTATTGTGCTTATTTAAATGCTAAAAGTACATGTACCCCTTATTGTGTGGCTTCAACTGTCTTTCAACCTTTCTAACGTTGTGTAAATATATCTGTGATACTATTTAAAGGCTGTGTAATTTCTCTACCTGCTTGCATACTTATTCTCTTCCTTTTGTATCCTACCTTCGGTGCAGATATTGTTACTTATCTTCCACTGTGTGAGAGATTTAGGGTATTTGATAGGGACTACTAGAGCCCATTATTACAGGGTCGCCCTTATCGGGGCGGGTTCTCTGTATTAGGCGTTTATAGGTTTGATGATAGGGACTTGATAGGTACATACTCCTTTCATTGCCAATTTGGCTAGCTGTCCCATAGCACTGTTCTTACCCTTCGGGGTGTTTTTCACTGTGGATTATGATAAGGTTTTTTATATCTAAATATTGTTTATACTGTACCTCCCTTGTACAATTCAGAGGAATATTTGTATCAGCTATTTTGTACATGCAAGTTTTTTAGTAGTTTTAATTTTTAGAAAACACATTTTTAAAATAGGATGGAATCCCACCAGTTTTTGTTTCTCTTTGTTTTTAATTGTTATTAAATGGGATGTCTCACTACAGGAATTTGCTAGCTATTTTAAAGATCTTGCAAAAAACAAGTCATTTTGCAATATGTGTCATTAACAGTGTCCTACCTATTCCTGTTTTTGACAGCACCCATCACCCTTGAGCCACTTTTGCCCAATTGTAAAGGGAACAAATTTTTCTGTTAGAAAACCACATTTTTTAAAATAGGACCTGTAGTATAGCTGCATTTCACAGCAAAATGCATCCAAAAAATTCAAAACTTGCCCCTTGAGCCACTTTTGACAATTGTGAAGAAACAAATGTCTGTTTAGAAACAACATTTTTTTTTATAATAGGCCCTGTGTATAGCTAAAATTTCACAGAAAAAATTCCCCCCAAAAAATTCAAAACATGACCCTTGCGCCTTTTTGACAATTGTGAAAAACCCAAATTTCTGTTAGAAAACAAAACTTTTTTAGAATAGGACCTGTAGTATTGCTGCATTTCAAAGCAGCATGACCCCAAAAATTATAAAAATGACTTCTCAGCCACTGTTAAAAATTGTGAGGGAGAAATGCCACTTAAAAGCCACATTTCTTTTCCAAAGGACCATGATTATAGCTGTATCTCAAAGCACCATGACCCCAAAAAATTATCAAAATGACTTCTCAGTCACTGTTAAAAATTGTGAGGAAGAAATGCCACTTAGAAGTCACATTTCTGTTCCAAAGGACCATGATTATAGCTGTATCTCACAGCACCATGACCCCAAAACCATTGACAATGCGAAAAATTCTAAAGATGAAGTGAGTAAATGGAATACGGTGTTGTCCTGAAACCTTGCTGTCTTTTACAGTCTCCTCACAGCAAAAACCAGAAAAATTGAACTTTTGGGAACTGAAAATTTAAAAATTGCAGTAAGAAATGATCCATTTTAAAAAAAAGTTTTCCAAGAGGACCATTTCTGTTTGAAGAGGAATGTGAATAGACCGGCAACTAATCGGTGACCTGGGCCCAATTGGGGCCACAACATCATCAGAGATCCATGCCTGATTCATCTTGATAAAGTCAAACGTTTCCACATTATCTGTGGAAACCCGGATGCGTTTTTCTGTATTGACTCCTCCAGCTGTGTTTGAAGGTCCGCTCAGATATGACGCTGGCTGCTGGGCAGGACAACACCTCTATGGCGTGGCGACGAGCTCAGGGCCCTTTTCATCTATTTTGGTTACCCAAAGTCAATTGGGTCCGAAACACATCCAAAACATCGGTGTTGAGACGCAGATAGTCGTGCACCATGATCTTAAGCTGGTCTCTGTGTGTTGTATCTGTGCCCTGCATTACATGTGTTGGTGAGGTGGTAAATAAAGATTGCCAGAGGTCCCCCATTAGGCTTCTGCCACCTTGCCCGCTGCTGCCGCTAGGGCTGCTTTGCACTCTACTGCTGTCCCGTTCCTGACGTTGTTCCACCGTGACATTTGAAGAACGTGAAGCAGACAAAACAGATGTCTCCAGTTGATCAATCAGCAAGGTCTCCATTTCCTGCATTTTACTCTCTATTTGGGTGGGTGGAGGAAAGTGCTGAGTTTTGTTTTGTCCCGGGGATCCAGGAGGGTGGCCACCCAGTAACTGTTGTTCATTTTGATGGCCTTAATGCGATGATCTTGTTGGAGGAAATATAGCATCCAAGCACTCATATGAGAAATGGAGCCTTGATTTCCCAAGCCTCTGGGTCGAGGGGCACTAGTAAACTGATCTTCCTCATCTTCCTCCTCCGCCGCAAATTCGCGCCAACCTCTTTCCAAGGTAGGAACGTCGGTAACATCGGTGTCCAGGAATACCTCCTCCTCCTCCGCTTCCTCCGGCACAGCTTCAACACAGCCCCCGACTTGCCTCAAGGGGGATGCACCCTGAAGAGTGATGCGCCGCCTTTCACTAGCCTGGAACCCGAACCACTGCCTATGAAGACCGATTAAAATTGTGAAACTGTCGGGGCCTTGTGGATTCGACAGAGGAGAAAAGGGTCCGTGTCCGCAAACTGTGTCCTTTTCCACCTCAATCGCTGGCGGGACCTGATGTTTCAGAGTGTCCAACAATCGTTTTCCCGAACTAAGATCACCCCAATGGTCATGCTGACAAGGGCATTGTCCGCACTGACCCCTTTTGGTGGCTTCTTCAAAAACTGGCAAAAGGGTAGTCAGAGCTCTTTCACCTGCCTCCACTCTCGGTGGCTCAACACCCCGAGTTCTGCACCGCTGCTTGTCAGGCCATGTGGGCACTTCGTACTGCGTAAAGCATTGCGCTGCTGTTTACAATCGCTGGAGCATGTGCAGGGTGGAATTCCAGCGTGTTGCCGTCAACAATGAGACGGTTGACGGGGAGGCCAAGCTGAAGCTGCAACGTAGCCAGGCGGGACGAAGCAGGGTGCGAACGGCGGAAGTGCGAACTCAGACCTCAAGAATTCCTCAGCAGGCAGTCCAGACCCGGGTAGCGCTTTAGAAATTTCTGAACGACAAGGTTCATGACATGTGCCAGGCAAGGGATGTGCTCCAGCCTGCCGATCTTAAGGGCGGCCAGCAGATTTCGACCGTTATCGCACACCACTTGCTGGCACAGGTTCTTGTCACCCAGCAGCGCTCGGTCTCGTTGCGGAGAGCGTCCACAGCTCCCGACCTGTGTGTGGATGGTCTCCAAGACAAATTTTAAATTTTAAACGGCCTGGTTTCTCTGGGCCCGTGATGCCACCAGAGGACCTTGGGGAAAGACCCTGCACCATCCCTGCGGTTTTGAATAGCGTGGCCCCAGCCTGAGAGGGCCCCCGTCACCACCAGAGACATCCACCCAGCTCACCCAGTGAGCTGTCACAGAGATTTTAGCGGCCTTGGCCGTGCATATAGTCCATGTGTCGGTGGTCGGCTGGACTTTTCCGGACAAAAGATGCAGGGCAACGCGCTTGACATTTTTGATGACACATGGTGGCCAGGGCAGGAGGCTTTTCTGGCAAAGAAATGCCTATTCGGCATCTGGTATTGGGGGCAGGCAAGGGCCATGACGTGGCGGAACCCATCTGTGTCCACCGACGGAAAGGCAACATTTCCAAGGCCCAAAAACCTGGCAATGCCGACATTCAGGCTTTTGGCTTTGGATGGTTTGGGTTAAAGTATTTCTTTGCTCCCAAACCTGGAAGACAGAAGGCTGGCTGCTAGATTGGCCGCTGTACGGGTGCAGGTCGTCAAACTGGTGGAAGGAGAAGGGGTAGGATTGGTCTTGGTGGTGCTGGTGGTACTCGGGTGACGGTGGAGGCTGAAGCGGAGGCTGATCCCTGATCATGACTCTGAGAGACATGGGCAGCTGAGGAACGCTTGGTGGTGGCGGAGGAGGAGGAGGCGGAGACAGAGGGTGTGACAGTGGTTGGAAGCCCGGCATCGGTCTGGCCTTTTTTGGCCAAGTGTTCCCTCCATTTCAACTCATGCATTCGCTGCATGTGACTAGACATGTTGCTGGTGGTTAAACACCTAAGATTCTTGCCTCTACTGATGCGTTTACGGCATAGGCGGCATATGACATCGCTGGGTGAATCAGAGGCTTGCTCAAAGAGGCCCCGGCTTGAGGAGGTCCCGGACCTTTTTGACGGCGATAAGCGAGGAGCGGGGTTTTTTCGCTGACCGTGGCTGGCGGAATCATCTCAGCGGACTTCTGCAACCGCCCTCTCCCTTTTTGAGGCGGGACCCGTATTGACACTACCCCATTGTCTTCCTCCTCATCCAGTGATGAAGCGCTCGCAAGCAAATTCTGCGGAAAAGACCACGATGGAACCGCAATGTCGTCATCATCATCATCAACACAGGTGACTTGGTTATCCTGACATTCTGCATCCAGGAGCTGGGGCTACAAGCAAAGGGCACTGCAAGGCAGTGCCGACCGCCCAGGATTTTTGCCGATTGACCGGCTTCCTTCTCCTCCTCGATGGCATCAGTTACTGGGCATCAGAGCAGACAAAATCATCCTCTTTGGCCTCTTTATCTTTGGAAATGACTTCTGTCCTCAAACGCCTTTTGTCATCATAGAGGTCTTCAGAATATGGATTATCCTCAGTGGTGGGTACATGAGTTGATATTTTGGGCTGCCCTTCGCTTCATGTTGGACGGATGCTGATGATGCTGATGGACATTTTGTGGGCCCTGACTTGGAGGTGAGGAGGTAAGACTGCTGAATGCAGGTTGCATTAACCACTGAAGTACAGATTGGCGACGCTGTTCGTTACTGATATTCACAGGGTCCTGACCCAGCGATGACAGGCCTGACGGTCCTGCAACCGACGATCCGCTGGCATGCGTGTTGTCACCAGCACTGGAAGGAGCACCTTCTCTCGTACCTCTACCTCCATGTCCTACCCCCCTCTTTGCTCGCTTACCACCTGCATTTCGCTCCATGTTCAGAAAGGTATAATTTTTAAAAAGGTATGGAAGAGTTTTTGACAGTCTCTTATTGAAAGACGGCAAATCACAGCTATTCTTAAATCCCTCTAATTTCCTACAGCCAACTAGGGTAAGAAACTGAAATGTTTCTTGCGAATACCTGTGAAATGCGGTCTGGTGGAAGAACCGTAAGACAAAATCAACAGTGTTCTTCCTTCAGTCCCAGGGATTTAAAACTGCCCAGTAGGACTAGGAATTGATAGTTTTCAACAAAATATCATACAAGTGCGCTATCTGCGCCAAACTGAGATTCACCGAGCGTAATAAAACTATTCAGAAGTTACACGGATGAGAAATTGCGTTTTTTGCAGCAATGACAAACGAGAACACTTACTAGAGAATTTTTCTATCAGAATTGTCGTACAGGGTGACTATTTGAAAAAAACTAGAGCCGCACCACATGCAATACAGCTATTTAAAAATTATACTGATAACAAATGGTGTTTTTTGCACCTATAAATACACCTGCGGTGACGACAAAATTGCTGTATTAAATTTAAATGCAAGGTGGCTCTATGAACAAAACTGGGCCGCACCATAGTGAAAAAAACACATATTTGAAATGTATACGGATGATAAAAGGAGTTTTTTGCACCTATAAATACCCCTGCGGTGACTACACAATTGCTGTAATTCAATTTAAGTGATAAGTGGCTTATGAAACAAAACTGGGGCCGCACCAAAGTGAAAAAAAATACCTATTTGAAATGTATACGGATAATAAAAGGCATTTTTTGCACCTATAAATACACCTGCGGTACTACAAAATTGCTGTAGTCAATTTAAATGCAAGATGGCTCTATGAACAAAAAGGGCCGCACCAAAGTGAAAAAAACACCTACTTGAAACGTATACGGATAATATAAAGAGTTTTTTGCACCTATAAATACAGCTGCGGTGACTACAAAAATTGCTGTATTTAAATTTTTAAATGCAAGGTGGCTCTATGAACAAAACTGGGCCGCAACCAAAGTGAAAAAAAACCTAATAAAATGTTGTTCAGATAATAAAAATTTGAGTTTGCACCTATCAAATACACCTGCAGTTACTAGAAAAGATCTGTATCCAAATATAAGAAACGTGCTGCACAACATACAAGTAATATTTCACCAAAAACTGTTAATCAAAACCCCGTTGCAATGCAGGGTCAAAGCACAGTCTGGGCTGCACAATATGCACTCTCCTTTCAAAAAACTGCCTGCCAGCGTATCTGTCTGTGTTCGCCCGCAGCCCCCCCAAACTTCCCACCCGCGGCTGTACAGCGCTAAGATGCTCCTTAAATTCTCAGCCTAAGTAACTAAAAACTGCAAATTTCTAATCTACCTAAGTTCTAATTTTCCCCATCTAAAAGCATAGTTGTCTGTGTGAACAAATAGAACAGTTTCGTTGAGCTGTTTTGAGAGAGACCGAGCACACGTCATGCTCTTATGATACACAGACACACACTGAGGCTGAACAGGAAGGGCTGTTCTATGTAAAATGAGGTCATGTGATTTTTCCAGCCAATACACAACCATAACACATCCAGTCATGACGTCGCACACCCGGGCTCACCCTGCTCTATTCTCAAAGCTGAATTTGCTGGCCGCCAAAATGACAGGAAGCGGCGAAAATTTGGCGCAAAATGAATATTATGCGCGGGATTTTAAACCTAAATTATTCGTGTGAATCGAAAAAATCCGATCAACATAAAAACCGTGCCGATTTCAACTTTGTCGATAATAATCGCTCAACACAAATCATGAGGAAAGAAGATTATGTGGCAATACTGAAGCAACATCGTAAGACATCAGCCAGGAAGTTAAAGCATGGGTGTAAATGGGTCTTCCAAATGGACAATGACCTGAAGCATACTGCCAAACTGGTTACAAAGTGGCTTAAGAAGAACCAAGTCAATGTTTTGGAGTGGCCATCACAAAGGCCTGATCTCAATCCTATTGAAAATGCATGGGCAAAGCTGAAAAGGCAGTTGCGAGCAAGGCGACCTACAAACATGGTTCAGTTACACCAGTTCTGTCAGGAGGAATGGGCTAAAATTCCTACCAACTATTGTGAGAAGCTTGTGGAAGTATATCCAAAATGTTTGACCCAAGTCATACAGTTTAAGGGCAATAATTTCAAATACTAATGAAATGCATGTAAACTTTTGACTTTGCAGAAAGCAATAAAAACGCCTTAAAAATTCTCTATTTCTCATTATTCTGGCATTTGGCAAAAATAAATAATTTTGGTTCCTAATTGACCTGAAATGGGTAAGGTTTATTCTGATTTCATGTCAGATAGTGAGGAAAACATGCGTATGTGTTTTTTTTTTATATAGTGTATGTTTCAGCAATATATTTTACAGTAGCGGGAGCTAAGATGTGATATATGAAGATCAACAATGAAGAAGCTAACTCGGTCATAATCATATGGCTCTAATGGCTTTTTTCCATCTTCATAGACACATGGGGGCTTTAATTTGGGTATTTGGGGGGACAAGATATACTTTCTAATGGTGTCATTAACTGTACCATAGAAAATACAGGGGAACTATAAAAACACAGTTGAGACAGTTTAAGGTATACTCCCATTCCATTGATTACCTCCAAACATGTAGAACAAGGTAAATACAGACTATTACCAAATACATCGCTTTTCTGATTTCGATTCTCTTCGGAGTTAGACTACTTTCATACACAAGCCTTATTAGGTGACCGACCACCTCTCTTCGTTCTTACAGACTCTAGCAACAGTGGCCAGGATGGTGACATCACTCCCTGCTGTTTGTTATCTTCAAGAAAAACCTTGTTCACATACATACTGACATGCTTTAACCCTTTACAACTTTGAAGCCTTGTGCACTACTGTTTAGAATCCTTCAGCACTAATGTCCCTCTATTAGCTAGAATTAGCAGAATTGATATGCCAATCACTGCTGTAGAACCACCCACAGCCTAATAAGAAAGTGTGAATCTGAAGCTGACTGTGACTTTGTGAAACAGCACGGTGAGAGCACCCCTTTAATTCCCTGCCTTTGTTATGTGTGTGCTCATGTTCCTTTTATCCTTTAGCATACAACCACCATTTAGAATCCATTCTGTGTGACAAATATTAAATAGTAAGGGACACAGAAGGAGTATTTTTTCTCTTTTTTACAGTACTGTATTTATTTTTTTATTCAATTTACTGTTTATTGTTTATGCTTTCCGAATTTGAACACAAGGAAATCTTTGAATTCCACGTTGACAGGGTTCTTAAATTTCCGTAATCATATCTCTCCCACTGTTAGGCACCTGTTTCATAAAATTTTCTACAGTAGTACATCACTGTTTTATGGTAGGAAGTTTAGTAGTTTTGTGTGTCTGGACAGGAAACCGCCCTATGTGGAAATCAGGAGATAAGGTAACTGAAGGGGTTTATTTTTTTTTTTACGGCAGCCTGTCATGGGGGCTGGCGCTGGTGCCGCGGTGCCCCGCAGGTGCCCTCCTGCCCGCAGGGGGTCCGGCGCGGGTGCCGCGGCTCCCTGCAACCATGCCCCCGCTGCCCAGTCCCTTGCACCAGCTCACTTACCCGTCCACGCTCCTGTGAACGCTGCTCCTGCCTGTCTCGGCCGCCGTGCGCGTACCCGCTGCCTAGGGCGCGCGCGCGATGGCTGGGCTGGATTTAAAGGGCCAGTGCACCGTTAATTAGTTATTGACGGCCGCTGGTCCTGTATAAGGAATACGCCCCCAGCACTCTTTGCCAGTTTGTTGGTGTGCGTTTAGTGAGTCTAGAGTGTTGGAAGTCCTGTCTGATTGCCCGTGTACCAGTCCGTTCCACTACGTTTCCTGCCCTTGCCTGTTTGCCGCCTGCCCTGACCTTCTGCCCGTCTCTGACCACGAACCCCTGCCGCCCGTCCTGACCTCCTGCCTGTCCCCGACTATGCCTCTGGATTACGATTCTGTACCACGCAGTACCCCGGCCGCCATCGTAAGCAAGTCACGTCAGGGGTAGCGACCTGGTAGCCTCATGCCGCAGCAAGTCCATCCCACTTTGCGGCGGACTCTGGTGAATACCGGGGGCTACTCAGACTCCGCTCCCTGGCGTGGCTTAAATATCATCGCTTGCGGTGGTCCAGCGAATCCACCGAACCCTCACACAGCCTTTGAGGCTACACCTCTTTATCTTGCCTCCCAGAGCTTTCAACATGAGGTTGAAAACAGGAGCATGCATTGAGACTCAGGATGGGAGGTAGGAAGAGTGACAAAACCATAGCAAATGATCCTGGAGTTTCTAATTTTACTAAGGAAGTCAGACTTCAAACAGAAATTGCTGCGTTACAGTTACAGAGAATGAAGGCTACATACAGAACAGGAAAAGCATACAAGAGCACTGAAAAAAATCACAGCGACACGACTGAAGATTCAGGCAAGCCACATAAGACATTTTTGGGGGGTTTTCTTGAAAGGCCTTTTAAATTCAAGCTTTTTCTACTGGGTAATTTTCTCGGTTTCTTTTACATGTTGAATATAAATAATATTTCTTCGTTTTTCTGCAAGCCTTTTAACCTTACAGAAATTGATTTCCCTGTTTCATTTTCACACATTTTAAATATAACAATGTATTGCATATGGAGCTAAATACGTTTTGTACTTTTGTACTGTTATGCCACTGTGTAAGCTTCTTGTTCTGTTCAGATAACACAGTGTTCTTTACAAAATTAACAGTTTTATAAGAGGATGAATTTGGCAAAAAAAACTAAATGTGAATTTTCAGCAAGTCTCTTAAACCTGCACTATGTTCAGGTGTGATCACGTATGCATAAATAATTTAGAAGGGGAACATCTCTCCTTAGGGAGAGCACCAGTTAAGGCGTGTAGTGTTTTGATTGCCTTTTAGCCCACTACTAAGCATCTGCATATCACAAGGCATTATAGGAAAGGAGCTGGAAAGCTCACTGCGCCCTCTATAAGTTGTAACAAATCCTCAATTTACTTCTGATTCACTGAATCTTTGAGAAGCAAAAGGGAATAATTGTTAAGCCAATATTGCTCATCTACATACGCGTTTCGGGGTTTTGCCCCTCATCAGTGTAGAGCAGAGCGATATTGGCTTGACTGGTGGGAGGCAATGAGTGGGTATGAGAAGGGGAACATCTCTGCTTAGGGAGAGCACCAGTTAAGCGCGTAGTGTTTTGATTGCCTTTTAGCCCACTACTAAGCATCTGCATAACACAAGGCATTATGGGAAAGGAGCTGGAAAGCTCACTGCGCCCTCTATAGGTTGTAACAAATCCTCAATTTACTTCTGATTCACTGAATCTTGAGAAGCAAAAGGGAATAATTGTCAAGCCAATATTGCTTATCTACATACACGTTTCAGGGTTTTGCCCCTCATCAGTGTAGAGCAGAGCGATATTGGCTTGACTGGTGGGAGGCAATGAGTGGGTATGAGAAGGGGAACATCTCTCCTTAGGGAGAGCACCAGTTAAGGCGTGTAGTGTTTTGATTGCCTTTTCGCCCACTACTACGCATCTGCATATCACACGGCATTATGGGAAAGGAGCTGGCTGCGCCCTCTATAGGTTGTAACAAATCCTCAATTTACTTCTGATTCACTGAATCTTTGAGAAGCAAAAGGGAATAATTGTCAAGCCAATATTGCTCATCTACATACGCGTTTCGGGGTTTTGCCCCTCATCAGTGTAGAGCAGAGCAATATTGGCTTGACTGGTGGGAGGCAATGAGTGGGTATGAGAAGGGGAACATCTCTCCTTAGGGAGAGCACCAGTTAAGGCGTGTAGTGTTTTGATTGCCTTTTAGCCCACTACTAAGCATCTGCATATCACAAGGCATTATGGGAAAGGAGCTGGAAAGCTCACTGCGCCCTCTATAGGTTGTAACAAATCCTCAATTTACTTCTGATTCACTGAATCTTTGAGAAGCAAAAGGGAATAATTGTCAAGCCAATATTGCTCATCTACATACGCGTTTCGGGGTTTTGCCCCTCATCAGTGTAGAGCAGAGCGATATTGGCTTGACTGGTGGGAGGCAATGAGTGGGTCTAAGAAGGGGAACATCTCTCCTTAGGGAGAGCACCAGTTAAGGCGTGTAGTGTTTTGATTGCCTTTTAGCCCACTACTAAGCATCTGCATATCACAAGGCATTATGGGAAAGGAGCTGGAAAGCTCCCTGCGCCCTCTATAGGTTGTAACAAATCCTCAATTTACTTCTGATTCACTGAATCTTTGAGAAGCAAAAGGGAATAATTGTCAAGCCAATATTGCTCATCTACATACGCGTTTCGGGGTTTTGCCCCTCATCAGTGTAGAGCAGAGCGATATTGGCTTGACTGGTGGGAGGCAATGAGTGGGTATGAGAAGGGGAACATCTCTCCTTAGGGAGAGCACCAGTTAAGGCGTGTAGTGTTTTGATTGCCTTTTAGCCCACTACTAAGCATCTGCATATCACAAGGCATTATGGGAAAGGAGCTGGAAAGCTCACTGCGCCCTCTATAGGTTGTAACAAATCCTCAATTTACTTCTTTTTAGAATCTTTTTTATCTTCAATAAATCTTGTCTATAGATTTGTTGCTTTTTTTCCGAATGTTACATTATTTAACCCCTTAACCCACCATGACGTTCCTGTATGTCATGGTGCAATGCCTGTTAATGCACCATGACGTAGAGCAACATCATGGCAATGTTATTTTCACAGACTAATGCTGACAATTCCTAAAGAATTGTAGTTTCCCAAATTAGCTCTTTTTAGGGGTGTTTAGGTAAGTTTTAGCACCTTAGGATGTCCACAAACCTGAGATGGTGCCTAAAAATAGCCTAATGAAAGTGAGACCTCAAAATCCAGTAGGTGCTCCTATTCTTGGACTTGTGGATGAGTCAAATAGTGCACTAAGGCCACAAATGGAATATTTCTAAAAATGGCAGAATCAGGAGAATCAATATTGACTTTTATTTTCCTGTTATCATCTATCGTATTCCAGTGAAAAAAAAGATAAAAATTTAAAATCTGCAAATAAAGTAAAATTTCACCTCTTTTTTGCTTCAGTTTCAGTGAAACACCTAAAGGGTTAACAAACTTTCTTGCTTTGAATACCTTGAGGGGTGCAGTTTCTTAGATGGAGTCATTTACGGGGGTGTCTGATGTACAGGCCCCTGAAAGCAGCATCAGAACTGGACTTCGTTGCAAATTTTTTTGAAAATTTAAAAGTTGCTACAAAATATAAAAGACCCCTAATATCCTGAAAAAAATAAAAGATTGCTTAAAAAATTATGCCAACATAAAGTAGACTTAGAGTAGATGATCATTATTTACTATTTTGTTTGGTATGACCATCTGTCTTACACACAGACATTTTTAAACTTTGAAAGTCGCAAATTTTTCTAATTTTTCACCAGGACTAGATTGACCAAAATGAATTGCTAACCTAAAGTGTCATGGGAAAAAAAAATCTCAAAATTATATGAACAGGTAAAACAATTTAGTAATTCCCAGATAAAGTGACACATGTCAGATATTAAAAAGGGCTTTGTCCTTAAAACCAAAACAGAATTATTTAAAGGGTTAAATAATGAAATATGAGGTTATCAAATGATTTGAACAAATCTGGGTCAAATACATGTAGACAGATCTATAACTGCATACATTAGAGATTGTCCTATAAGCACCAACTTTGATTATGTGGTCTATCATCAAAGGCAAAAAGCCCCTATATATAACCAGTTTTCGCTCTGGAGCACCCACCTAATCCATGCACTACATTGCCAGCTATTCATTGGAATGGCTGACGTGATCTTCTCTGCAGTGGTCACTGCAAGGAGAGTATACAGCTAGAAAAACTGGCACAATTGAATTGATGCATATTCTCAAATGACTTTGCAAATGTGTCCTTCCAAACTTTAAAATGAAATAGATATTAAAGCTTAACCGGATGTGCCAAATATGTCTGTTAGGTGCGGGTCCCGCCGTGAGAACCTTTCTGTTTAGAACAAATAAGTGAATGCACATGAGCGGTCTTATTCGTGCTGTTCTGTGGTATTTCTAAGTACAGCCAGAGCTCCCATAGCAATGAACAGAGAGTGTCGCGCATGCGCAGCCACCTCTCCGTTTTGCACTGAAACGTCTGAGGACCTGTTCTGAAGATGACTGCAGATCCCAGAGATAGAACTTTAAAGACATAAATATCTGAGATGGGAAAACCCATTTAAATCCAATTTATTATGCTATTTTTTACTATATGGCAGTAATTAGTAGTACCTGTTATTAGTTTACATTTTTTAAAAGATTTTCTAATGAGAAAGTAGGATTTTTTAAAAATGTGTTTGTGTGAAGCTGTGAATGGATGACAAGCTGGAGAAGGGGATGCAGCTACAGCCTCTCTTCATCTATGTCTGTAGGGGTATGTTCATACAGAGTTTTTTCTTATACCAATTCCGATGTGTAATTTCTGTTGAAATCCTCATGTAAATAGTGTGGGATATCCAGTTAATTGTTTCCAGTGGGAATCTGGGCCATAGTTCAATGGGAATTGTAAGCCACAATGTGCGAAATCCCATCAGATTTGGCATTTTATAGCCTAGATGCAGATTAGCCCCATACAAACATTTGCATTCAAAACTGCTGTAAAATCCACCACTATTATTTACGCCAAAAATTCCTTGATGGATGATCCCCACTATATAGTGTACCACCTAAAGGAAAGGGAGGGAGAAGAGATACTGCTATTACAAATTCTCAACTACTACTAAGAAGAGGCATATTTAACTCCAAGAAGCAGCCACATTAGCTGCATGTGAAGCCCCAAGCCTGATGCCTGAGCGCTATACAGCCTTCACCTCACGCTATGAAGCATAAGTTACAGAAAGGGCCATGCCCCCATCTCCACTGGTAATCCATGGCATGCACATGCTGCGTGGAACCTGGCTCCAGAATGGGCTCGGTGCACCCTTTAGATTTCTCAGTATTCCAACCCAGGCTCAGTAGTCCCCTATATGCCTATGGAGCACAGTGAGTTTCCCTTGGTCCCAGGGTTGCCATGGCTCCTCATGGAAGTGTAACATATCAGGGTCGCAGAGGAGAGGATGGGAGTGGTAGTTCAGTTTCACGATGGCTAGGCACCCAATCCTTTCCTGCTTTCCTTGGCACAGTTACAGAGAAGCGGGGTCTGCTGGCAGAATGGGTGGCGTTCCTCTTTAATTCCTGGTGCACTCTCTAATGGTAGTGTGTTCCTTAACTGTCTGCGATGATGATTGAGGTGCCTGTGGTGTAAGATGCAGATAAACAGAAAGAAGACTGCGGTTGAAGTTAAACCATAGACAAATATTTTTCTCTAAGTTAAATTTTATACAGTAGAGTCAATTCTGTTCACAAAACTTCCTACTAAGCTTTAACAGCTCTCAGCAGCAGGAATAGCTTCTATAAAAGTCCCATATTATCCAGACTATTCAAGCAATGAATCCTTTCTAAATCCCAGGCGATGTGGAGAAATCTCTTCTAAACTATATGGTTTTGGGCAGGCCAAAAGCATATACTGGCCGACAACAAGCGTGAGGGCTACGGGGCTGAATTACCTCACAAACATGTTAACTCCTTTGACTGCAGGACCTATTCTCCTTTGTGCTTTTGAACATGGCCAGCTTCCTTAACCCCTTAAGAACCGAGCTTTTTTTTTGCTTGACACGTTCATTTTGTCCTCCTCATCTTCCAAGATCCATAACTTTTTTTATTTTTCCATCTCGTTAGATATATGAGGGCTCTTATTTTGTGGAAAACAGCCACAAAGACCAAAAATGTACTTTTAGCAATATATATCAACGTACATTAAAAAATATCTTTTATTAATTTACTTAGTAAAAAGATGGGCAGGAGAAATTACTAATACTATCTAGCCACAAAATTGGGGCTAGCCACCCCAATAAGGGTGACCTCGAAAGGAACCTGTCCTAATACACCCTAGAAAGTCCCTGCACAAGAAGCAGCAAAAAGAAAGCAGAAAAACAAATGAGTGAACAAAACCTTAAAGGGGTTGTCTCATCTCAAAGTTTCATAGGATGCATGAATGAAATAATGCTGCTTTGCTCTGTCACTTCCTGGTCAAGCTGTCTGTTATTAGCATTTGAGCTCTGGGAATTCAGACTTCTGCTTATTAGATAAATCTCATGCTGTCAGGACCAGGGAAGCTTCTGAGTTTATGTAAACAGCAGTAATTACTGGCTTTTGTCTGAAATACAGATAACAAACAAGCTCCCACTGTCTGAAGTTCTGTGTGATTATGTCACTCCCTGCTATCAGATAGAATAAACGGGGGGGGAGGGGGGGGAGTACACAGGTCAGTCACTTGGGGAACCAGAGAGAGCACAGAAGGTGATAAAATCACTTGTAGCTCCTTAACAAAAAAAATTAACGCAAAATATTTGGAAAATGTCTTCATTTAGTGATCCCAACATGTTGAAAGCTAATCTTTGTAGCGAGACAACCCATTTAACCTAAATCTAAAGGGTCACACACCTGATGCACAATGTAGAATATGGGGGACTAAGGGTCCAGACAAAAAAAGTCCCCCAATGAAAATCCGACGCGTTTCCCCTAAATACAGGAGGGTTCATCAGTAGTACTTTTTCTAGTGGATTCTGCCGAGAAAAAGCAGTGGATTAGCTCCTGGCAGATTATCCCTATTAAATCAAGCTAATCCACATGCACAGTAAACTGCACCTCTGTGCCAGAAAGCTGAGTGTAAACCCTGAATTTATGTTGTGAATCCTTTATTAATTGTGTGTTAGATTTGTTTGTGGTAAATTCAACTCATGTGAAGATACCAATTAAATAGATAACACCAGAAGAAGAGTAGCAGTGAACAACAGATGGAAGACAGTGGTGTAGTTACAGGGGTTGCAGCGTTCCTTGCATTTTCAACTGGGTCCTTGAGCTCTTGGGGCATGCAGGTGCTGTAGCTGTTCTACGTATCGCTGGGCTACAGAGACCCAGTGAAATGTAGCTTTAATACCACAGCTGTGTGCACCGTCTGGCCAGGTCAGGAGACAAAGGGGGTGGGGCGGGAGGAGTGGGGTAGAGAGCACAGAGCTGGCGGAGGTAGGGAGTAGATCGGCAGCAGGGGCCTGGAGTACATTTAGACTTGGCAGTCTCCACCCACTTCCCATAATTAGAACAGGTGCAGCAGGGGAGAAAGAAGGACATCAGGAAGCAGTATCATCTAGTGCCTCATTGTTTCTCACATTGTTTACATTTACTTTATTAACTACTGCTGCTGACCATAGATTATAAACGTCTAGGCAGTGGCTGTATAGCCCTCCAGGGATGTACCAGCACATCCGGGCCGTGGCTGTATACCCCCCCAGGGAAGTTCCAGAACATCCGGGCGGTGGCTGTATATCTCTGCAGCGATGTTCTGGACCATCTGGGTGGTGGCTGTATATCTCTGCAGGGATGTTCTGGAACATCCAGGCAGTGGCTGTATTTCTCTACAGGGATCTTCTGGAACATCCGGGTGGTCGCTATATATTTTTGCAGGGATGTTCCGGAATATCCGGGCGGTGGCTGAATACCGGATGGTGGCTGTACATTTCTCCAGGGATGTTCTGGAACGTCCTGGCAGTGAAAGTATATCTCTGCAGGGATGTTCTGGAACATCCGGGCGGTGGCTATATATCTCTGCAGGGATGTTCTGGAACGTCCAGATGGTGGCTGTATATCTCTGCAGGGATGTTCTGAAATGTCCAGGTGGTGGCTATTTATCTCTGCAGGGATGTTCCGGAACATCCAGGCGGTGGCTGTATATCTCTGCAGGGATGTTCTGGAACGTCCTGGCAGTGAAAGTATATCTCTGCAGGGATGTTCTGGAACATCCGGGTGGTGGCTATATATCTCTGCAGGGATGTTCTGGAATGTCCAAGTGGTGGCTGTATATCTCTGTAGGGATGTTCTGGAACATCCAGGAGGTGGCTGTATATCTCTGCAGGGATGCTCTGGAATGTCCAGGCAGTGGCTGTATATCTCTGCAGGGATGTTATGAAATGTCCAGGTGGTGGCTATATAGCTCTACAGGGATGTTCTGGAACGTCCAGGCGGTGGCTGTATATCTCTTCAGGGATGTTCTGAAATGTCCAGGTGGTGACTTTATATCTCTGCAGGGATGTTCTGGAACGTCCAGGCGGTGGCTGTATATCTCTGCAGGGATGTTCTGGAACGTCCATGCGGTGGCTGTATATCTCTGCAGGGATGTTCTGAAATGTCCAGGTGGTGGCTATATATCTCTGCAGGGATGTTCTGACGGTGGCTGTTTATCTCTGCACACACGTTCTGGAACATCTGTGCAGAGAGCTCAGCTGTATACTTATTATACAACCGTGTGGGTAGAGAGCCAGCTGTCAGCAATAGCTGGGCTTTCCACTAAGATGACAGGGATGGTTTCTCAATAGCTGTGTATATAATGCTCAAGAAGCGCCGTATACACAGACAGGCAGGAAGCCCGTGTCAGCCTCCTGCTCCCAGCACCAGTGGTCACATGACCACCAGGGCTTGGTGACTACCTGAGATGCTTGGTCTTATCAGATCCAGATCAGAAAAAATCACTGAACACTCTACATTAGACACAGAGAGTTTGGAAACAAATAAGTCACTTCAATTTACCCTTCAAACTCTAAATCTACAATATAACCTTTATTTAATACTTATAAGATATAGAAATTAAAAAACTTTCCTAAGCAGCATAATCACCTGCTAACAGTGCATGATACAGATAGTGTAGTGACTGTCCCTCAAAAAAACCCTACACTCAACCTACATTATGCAGGGTAGTCGTCCCGAAAGGGTCGGCCCCACCTATGGAGGCTTACCCTGTTGATATCCTATTAAATCCCTTAACCCCTTAAGCCGAACGCCTGAAAAGTAGTTAATGTCCAGAACATTTTTTTAGTTTTTGCCTCCTTGCATTTCAACAGTTGTAACTTTTTTTTATTTTTTCAATGATGCAGTTGTATGAGGCCTTGTTTTATGCGAGACAAGTTGTACTTTATGGGGGAATAGTTTAAGTTCACTTATAAATAATTTCAGAATTTTTTTTTTGTTTTTTACATTTTTTTTTTTTACATCATTTACATTTCACAGTTAATAACTTGTTAGATTAATTCCACGGGTTATTACGGTCGTGTGGATACTAAATATGTGTAGGTTTTTTTGTGCGTGTAATTTATGCACAATTGTTTTTTATTAAATATTTATTTTTATTTTATTATTTATTTTTTATTCTCTTTTTTTACACTTTTTATGGTTTTATTTTTACTTTTTTTACTCACATGAAGGGAGAACTGTTTTACCTTTTTTTAATTTTTTTTTTATATTTGGTAATGTATTAGCATATTAATATATTCTAATACATTCTAATCTGTGTGAGTTTGACACAGGCAGTGATTAGGACAGCACAAAGTGCATCCTAGTCACTGGCTGGATACACAGACAGCTCTGGGGCCACGCTAGGTCCCCAGAGCTGACTGTGCAGCCGATCCCCGGGCTCTGTCGGGTCACCGGGTGATCCGATCACCCGACAGAGCAGGGGAAACCCTTTGATTGCGCTGCGGTAACGCACCGCCGCAATCAAAGGGTTAAAGCATTGGGTTGCGGAGGTTTGCTACGCTCCCCGATGCTTGCAGGGGATGCTCTGGGATCAGGGCTGTGTAGTACAGCCCCGATCCCAGCGCAGCTGCGGCGCCCGGGGGCCACAAACTCCGATGTCTGCAGCGACGTCAAAATACGTTGCTGCAGACGAACGACCTGAAATGCCTGCCGTCAAAAGACGGTGGGCGGTCGTTAAGGAGTTAATGAATCAAATACACGCCAAATATAATACATATACTTATATAGAACAACACATAGGATGTATATCAAAGGGATATACACTCACCGGCCACTTTATTAGGTACACCATGCTAGTAACGGGTTGGACCCCCTTTTGCCTTCAGAACTGCCTCAATTCTTCGTGGCATAGATTCAACAAGGTGTTGCAACGATGCTCAATTGGTACCAAGGGGCCCAAAGAGTGCCAAGAAAATATTCCCCACACCATGACACCACCACCACCAGCCTGAACCGTTGATACAAGGCAGGATGGATCCATGCTTTCATGTTGTTGACGCCAAATTCTGACCCTACCATCCGAATGTCGCAGCAGAAATCGAGACTCATCAGACCAGGCAACGTTTTTCCAATCTTCTACTGTCCAATTTCGATGAGCTTGGGCAAATTGGAGCCTCAGTTTCCTGTTCTTAGCTGAAAGGAGTGGCACCCGGTGTGGTCTTCTGCTGCTGTAGCTCATCTGCCTCAAAGTTCGCCGTACTGTGTTCAGAGATGCTCTTCTGCCTACCTTGGTTGTAACGGGTGGCTATTTGAGTCACTGTTGCCTTTCTATCAGCTCGAACCAGTCTGCCCATTCTCCTTTGACCTCTGGCATCAACAAGGCATTTCCGCCCACAGAACTGCCGCTCACTGGATGTTTTTTCTTTTTCGGACCATTCTCTGTAAACCCTAGAGATGGTTGTGCGTGAAAATCCCAGGAGATCAGCAGTTTCTGAAATACTCAGACCAGCCCTTCTGGCACCAACAACCATGCCACGTTCAAAGGCACTCAAATCACCTTTCTTCCCCATACTGATGCTCGGTTTGAACTGCAGGAGATTGTCTTGACCATGTCTACATGCCTAAATGCACTGAGTTGCCGCCATGTGATTGGCTGATTAGAAATTAAGTGTTAACGAGCAGTTGGACAGGTGTACCTAATAAAGTGGCCGGTGAGTGTATATATAAAGGACAGAGTCCAACAAAACACCGGCGTCATATAACAACAGATGCCAATAGTCAGAGGAAATAGATAATAAATCAGGATAATAATATACGACCTTCATCTACTTTCCACATGTCTCCTATTTTCCCTTCCCAATGTGTTTACCCCTGTTAGATATACCAGGGTTCATCAGGGGAATGTGGGCAGGCCACGATGATAGAAAAAAGCAGCAGTGATATTGCTGCTCAATGTATTGATAGTAGACGCCATTACTAGATATGTCCTGGCTTACTCTTCCGATCATGCGCAGCTCAACTTCCGCTCAAATGAGTTGCACAAGGGTCAGACACGTCTCCAAGGCAACCTGTGATGTCACATAGCCACATATAGAGGAGGAATAAAAAGATGGTATTCGGCAGACTGTGCTGCCGTACAAAATGTACATAAACTTAATAACCTGAGAGACAGGTTATGTACATCTACACCATTGATAAGGCATAATTTTTGAGCCACAGCAATTCTCCATAGTCACCAAAGGGATCAATTTTAATGGGTGTAAAAAACCCGAAGATGCTATTCAAGAAAACATCTGTCATCCGTGGAATCCCTCTCATAAGGTATAGACACATCTATAAGGTCTCATGATGAATACTGGATGGAATACAATGTAAATATATAATGATATACATAGGGGTCTATGACTATCGTGTCAACCAATTACACCCCAGAAAAAGGTATGAAATATACCTGAACCCACAGGTACAGTAATCATATAAAACAACCGAAGTACAACGTCATGGAGGCGACACAACTGGTATTGTGTTTTCATATATTGAAAAAAAATACGAATGACTTCCAGGAAAGGAAATATCGATAACAAATTATTATGTAAAGAAGCTGAGTGGATGTACCAACTTAAATCTCTACAACCTGAGGGCTTAAATGAGACGTTGTACTTTGGTTGTTTTATATAATTCCTGTAGGACATATCTAGTAACGGCGTCTACTATCAATACATTCAGCAGCAATATCACCGCTGCTTTTTTCTATCATCGTGGCCTGCCCACATTCCCCTGATGAACCCTGGTATATCTAACAGGGGGAAACGCGTCGGGAAGGGAAAATAGGAGACGTGGAAAGTAGATGAAGGTCGTATATGATTATCCTGATTTATGACTCATTTCCTCTGATTATTGGCATCTGTTGTTATATGATGCCGGTGTTTTGTTGGACTCTGTCCTTTAGATATATATCCCTTTGATATACATCCTATGTGTTGTTCTATATAAGTATATGTAATATATCTGGCGTTTATCTGATTCATTAAGGGATTTAAAGGGGATGTATCGCTTCCTTAGTTCGGCTGACTCACACTGCTCACCGCTTGTCAACCCCTCACCTGCAGGGGGCGTTTCTTCCCCTCCCAGCTGTGGGACATCATCCCCCCTTCACTGCTGGCTACCACGCCCCCCCCCCCTACCCGCTCTCTTAGTCCACATGTCACTGTGTCTCTCCCTATCAGTCTTAGCTACATACCACAGGCTGCATTCAATCTAGACTCAGCAGTGATCTCCTCTCACAGCTGGAGATGTGTTACATTTGAATCCAGCTCTGGGAAAACGGCACAGATCTGCTTCTATGCAGGAGAGTTAGTCAGGCAGGGATCGACACAAATTGTGCTATTTCCTGATTGTGTAAGCCCTTCAGTGTAATTCTGTTTCTTCTGGCTGTGTGCCGGTGAAAATGTGCCGGTCCCTGAGTGAGAGACACAGGAAAGCTTGCTCTGTGAATCGACCCGGGGGCTGTACAGAATGTAAATGAGCTCTCAGCTAGTGAAATGCAAGGAGGAGGGATCAGCAGGGATTCGACCAGCACTGGTTATCAGTGTAAACAAAACACAAGATAAGGAATACTGTGAATACAAGACAGCTTTGCTAATGACATCCAATTGCAAAGTTGCTTGTTTTCACTGTCCCCTTATTCTGAAGACCATTTAATGAAATGATAAAACCCCTTTAATAGGATATCAACAGGATGAGCCTCCATAGGTGGGGCCGACACTTTCGGGACGACTACCCTGCCTAATGTAGGTTGAGTGTAGGTTTTTTTTAGGGACAGTCACTACACCATCTGTATCATGTACTGTTAGCAGGTGATTATGCTGCTTAGGAAAGTTTTTAAATTCTATATTTTATAAGTATTAAATAAAGGTTATATTTCAGACCCAGATCATCTCTACAGTCAATGCAGGATATGCAGTTCCCTTGTAAATGGGGCTAATGTACCAGACCAGGTACAGTGGAACTCACACCCCACCCAAAAAAATTATATAAAATTGTGGGGCATAATATGTATAATTAAGTCACAAAACAGAAAATGAAATATTAATAAAATAAATATTAACAGCCCAAACCACAACTAGCCTCGCCCCTGACCACCCTAAAACTGGAATGATGGAAAAGTGACACAATTACAAGACTTATTTTAGTGCCACTTTTGCTGTTAAAAAAAATAAAGTGGTTGTGTCACTACAGGCATTGATGGCATATCACTAGGTTATGTCATCAATGTCTGATAGTTCTGGGTCCCACCTCTGTGACCCAAACCTATCTGCAAAACGAGCTCCAAAACATCTCCATTCTGAACAGCTGGAACTCTCCCATAGATAATGTAAATGAAGTTAAATTTTAATTTTGCTGTTAATGCAGGGAAAGAGGGGGGGGGGAGAGGCAACAAGTTCACTTCTTGCTCCTAGGTCCATGAGCTCTTAGCTATGCCCCTGATGGAGAAGCCATCTTAGAAGCTTCAATTGCACAGATAGAGTGACATGTAGGAATTCTGGCACTGACAGGCCAGTTCTAAATAGCTTTAGAGCAGTGTAGAATGCACCAGAAGGTATGGACCTGTTTTTCTTCTCCAGTTCATACATCCAGGCGCATTCTAGTACCAATACGACAAGTTTGGCTCAGGCAGACCACCTTTAACTTGGTCTGACTGTTCTAACTGTTCTGAGCCTTGATTTATAAATTCTAATTCTATGAATATGGTACGACACGCCTCCAGAATGCCCCTAATCTTTGGCGCACTAAAAAGTGTCTTTGGCACATTACAAAAACACTTATCATGCCAAAGTTTAGAGTGCACCTGTTCATACATTCTTTTTGGCTCAAAATACACCAGAAAACTGGTGCAGAGTCACTCCTCTGGAATAAATTGGAAGAAGATAGGGGAGCTCCTGAAGCTCCTACCTGTCCTGTACAAGCTGCAGCTTCATCTTTATGTTTTGAGTTGTGTGTAACTTTGTTCTGCAGCATCGAAGCTGTTCATAATGATGTTCTGCAGTATCTAAAGTGTGTAGTATGATATGATGCAGCAGAGAAGGTGTGTACTATGATGTTCTGTATCAATTGAACTGTGTACATGATGTTCTGCAGCATCTGTGGTGTGTACCATAGTGTTCTGCAGCAGTTGTGGTGTGTATTATAAGGTTCTGAAGCATCTGAGTTGTGATAAATGGTGTTCTGCAGCAGCTGAGGGGTGTATTATAATGTTCTGCAGCAGATGAAGTGTGTTATGAGGTTCGGAAGCATTGCAGGTGTGTATAGTGATGTTCACAGCAGCTGAGGTGTGTACCATTACTACTGAATAGGGGGTGGACCCCCACTCACTACAGAAGACCCAAACTACCATGTGTATATGCTTAAGAATAAATACACAATCATACCTGCCAACTGTCCCGATTTGGATGGGACAGTCCCTATATGGGAGTGATGTTCCACTGTCCCAACACACCAGGGGTACTGGAAAAAGGTGGTAACTGTCAGAAGTGGACCCTCTAATGTGATGGTCCACTTCTGTGGCAGCTGTGGGCTGGTATTTTTAGGATGGGAAGGGACCGATATCGATGAGCCTTTGCATTCTGATGGTATCAGGCTGCAGCTGTCAGTTTTACCATGGCTGGTTATGAAAATGGTGGGACCCCACATAGTTTTTTTTCAATAATGTATTTATTGAGACTCTAAATATGGGCATCCACTGTAATGATTACAGGAGTGGCCCATTTTAGGATTCTCAATAAATTAATTATTAAAAAAAAAAAAAAATAAACATGGGATCCCCCCCATTTCCCATAACCAGTCAAGGTAAAACTGACAGCTGCAGCCTGATACTATCAGAATGGAAGGTCCATGAACAATGGTTCCCTCCCACTCTAAAAATACCAGTCCGCAGCCACCCTAGAAGCAGACCCTCACATTAGAGGTTCTGCTTATAGTTCCTTGGGTAGTGGAGTAATAGTGATGGGGGGTTAGTGTCAGGCTTGGGGTGACGAAAAACACTGCTGACTGACACCAAGCCCGACCATGACCCCGACCTTTTCTTATTTTCTGGAAATAAAAGGTTAAAAAATAGCACAAAAAATTTTATTTAAAAAACCCCCCTGTTTCCCCCCCTTTGATAACCCCTTTTTTGTTTAGAAATAAAGGAAGCTGGGCCCCCAAAATAGTCTACTGAATTGTATTTTAAACCCCAAACCCCTGGCGGAAAGGGCATGGCGTGGCTGTTATATGAGGGTTTCAGGGTATGGTTCAGGGCCCCAGCTGCACAATAATTTGGGGATGATCTTCTGTTTTCCCCTTTAGGAGAATTTTGCCCGTAAACGTAACAGTATCTCCTTTCTCACTCCTTTCCCCCTAAATGTAGGGACAAAATTTAAACCCTCACTATCCCCTATATCCCATTTAAACCCCCCCACTCCACCTATCCCCCCCCATTTGGAAGTTTTTTTTCAGGGGGGGGGTTGTTTGGGAGGGAACTGGAAAACTGTAATCAAAAATGGTTTTTTTGGTTAATTTCTGCAGGGGTGAAGCATGCCAAAAAGGAAGTCATGGCGATCTTGGAAAATAATGGGAAAGGGGAAAAAAACCCCCAATCCCGAGAAGGGGCATAAACCCGGATTCACTATATGAAACCCGCTCTTATCACTTTATCACTTTTTTGTCTGCAGAGCTTGGTTTCACCCCGTTTACCAAACCCTTATGTTTTTTTCAGCTTCCCTTTTTGTTTTAAAAAGGTCCCCCATAACTTGCCTCATAAAAAACCTCAAAACTTTAAACCCCCAAGATCTTAAAAAAATCAACTTTTTAAAAAAATTTTATTTCTTTACCCAAGGGCCCGTTAAAAAAAATGTTTTTTAAAAACTAAAATTTTTAAACCCAAACTCCAAAGAAGGGAAAAATTAAAACCCCCAAATTTACGGAGCTTTTCCTCCAGCATCAGGAAAGGAAAAAAAACCCTGTAGAGGAAACCTCTAGTGAACCATGGCTGTAGCATTGCCCTACCCCTCTGCTTTTAGAGTAACACCAAAATAGAATTGAATATATTTCAAAATTTTTACAAGATAACAAATGTATTGCACAGAAATTTTACAGACAGGTTAAAAATGTTATTAATTCATAAACCAAAATCCAACAGGTGGATCAGTTCAAAAATATCAAAGAAACAATTTTATTTTAAAAGGGGTCCCGGGCGACTTGGGGGCTTGGCCCTCGAGGGGCCCTGGGGGCTTTGGCTCCCCCGGGGGCCAGCGATGGCCCCCCCCGGGGACCCCCCCTTGTCGGGCCGCGGGCGCAAATCGCGGGGTCCCCCCCTTCCTTTTCCCTACCGCCTCCTGCTCTTCCCCCGCTCTGCGTGGTGGTTGGCCCCAAAAAAAAAACCCGGCGCTTTTTTTCCCATGTATTCCAACCACCCTTTCTTGATGCCCCCTTTGATCTAGAAATGCTTTTTGCCTTCAAGAAAAGGCCCGGGGGGCTTTTTTCCCTTTTGGGAAATTTTGTGGTTTTTATCCCTTTGGTCCAGTTACCGGCTTTGTACCTTTTTTGCCGGGCCCCGTTTTGCCCGCCAGTTCCCGAAATAATGCTTTCCCCAAATTTCCTGATATTTTGGCCGCCCTCGGCTTTCCCCCCGCAAGTGGAAAAAAGTCCAGGGGAAACGAAACTGGTGGATCCCGCCGCCAAGACCATCCCGTTTGCGGCAGGGTCTGGTTAAAAACCCCCGGGCCCCCCCCCTTAGATTCCGCTCCCTGGTGCGCCCTTTTACCCTCGTTGCGAAGGTCCCTTTTACCCACTATTCCTTTTCAAACGTTACAAAAAAAAAGGCCGGGCGGGGGGGGGAAAAAAAAAAAAATTTTTCTTTTTCTAAATTTTTTGGGGGGATTTTGGGTTGAAACCAGTGTGCGTCCACTGCGGGTGCATATACATTCAATAAACCCGTGGGATCTAAGCCAGTTTCCCCGTTGTAAACATTTAAAGAAACAGCGTTTTTTTCAATTCAAAACCACTTTTTTTTGGCTGCTCAATTTTATTGCGCCCCAAATTTTCATCCCCGGGGTTAATTAGCGTTGTTTTGTTTGGGGTGCTGACCCCAAGAAAAACCCTCTTTTTTCCCAAAGCCAAAATATATAAATTTTTCCTGTACCTAATTCACAAGCAAAGGGGTTTTTTTTCAACTGTAATCTTGTTGTGTGGGGAAAAAAAACACGCAAATTTTAACACGTACAAAGGTACTATTTTGTGGGGGGCCCCAATTTTTTGGGGCAATTTAATCCAGGGGGGTTTAATTTTAAAGGGTTTTTTTGGGTGTGCTGACCCCAAAAAACCGTTTTTTTTCAAAGCCAAAAAATTTTTACATTTTTCCTGTAGCCCAATTTACAAGCAAAGGTTTTTTTTACAACTGTATTCTTGTTGTGTGGGGGTGAAAAAAACCAATTGTATCCCCGCTACAAACTTTAGTTTGTGGGGGCTCAAAATTTTGGTGCCAAATTTTCATCCCCGGGGGGTTTTAATTAAACGTTTTTTTTGCTGGTTTTGGGAACCCCCCGAAAACCGTCCTTTTTTAACGCCCAAAAAAATTTAAATTTTTTTTTTGCCTTTAAATTTACAACAAGGTTTAAAAAAAAACTTTTATCTCTTTTTGGTGGGGGTAGAAATTTCACGAAAATTTTAAAAACGCTACAAAGCTTAAAATATTTTGTGGGGGTCAATTCTTTTGGCGCAATTTACATCCAGGGGTTCATTAAGCATTGTTTTTGGGTGGTGTGCTGACCCCGGGGGAACCGTCTTTTTCAACGCCAAAATATATACATTTTTCCTGTAGCCCAAATTTACAAACAAAGTTTAATTTTCAAAATGTATTTTCCCTTTTTGTGTGGCGTAGAAAACAAGCAATTGGAACACGCTACAAAGAACTATTTTGTGGGGGTCAATTTTTGGCGCTTTTTCGTCCAGGGTTTAATTAACGTTGTGGCTGGTGTGCTGACAAAAAAAAACCCCTTTTTTTAACGCCAAAATTATAATTTTTCCTTAGCCTAATTCATGGACCGAAAAGGGTTTAAAAAAAACCCCGTTTGTGGGTTTTTTCATTTATAAAAAAACCCCAGTGGGTTTTTAAAAACATACAAGTAAATTTTTTCCCGGCCTTTTTGGAGCGCAATTTTATCCAAGGGTTTTCCCCAAACTTTTTACTGGGTTTTTATTTGGAGTCCAAAAAAAAGGGGGTATATTTTTCAAATTTTCAGATATCATCCTTTAAACATTTTCTTACTTTTTTGAACAAACAGTATGGGCAGACAGAGAAGTGGGCAGGCTCTGGGACCTGCGAAATTTGGGAATGGCACAAAACATTTCTGGAACAAGGGCCCCGGTCGGCACAGCAAAGGGGGCATCGCAGCAGGGGTCCCCTCCCGGGGAGGCCCACAACGGGCCCCTGTCCCTCTAGCGGCCGTGGGGTTTTTTCAGCAACCCCTCTTTCCCCCCCAGATGACAAACTGGGAAAACCCCCCGGCCAAAAGTTTGGTGGGAACCCAGACACAAACCATTAGTTGGCATGGGCCCCCCGGGGGCGGTTTAGCGGGCCCCCCCTGTTTCCCCAGCCCCCCCTCCCCGTCCCCCTCCCGGGTTTCCCCCAGCCCCCGATCTACTAAGTGGTTTTGGGCTCAGCGCCACTATATAGGGGAGGAACAATTTGGGTGGGGAGTCAGCAGCTACTTTTTAGGGGGAGAAATGGGGCCAATATCCCATGCTTCTTGTAGTAAACAGCAAAGTTTAGAAGTGGGGGGAGTGGCATGGGAGGTCCCTGTTGTGGGGAGGTCAGCCTTGGCATACCAAAAACCCGGGGTTTAGGACAGCGGCGGTTTAAACAAAATTTGATTTGATGTAGCCAACCGCACTTGGGGCCGGGGGGGGCAAGGGCTTCAAACATCGCGGAGAAAAAAGGGGGGTCCGCTTGCGCGTCGGCAGCAGCGCAGCAAACAATTTGGGCGTGTGGCCCCTGATTTAGCAGGATTCAGCATGTGAGGTCGGGGGGCCCAAACGGCCCCGGGGTAAAAAACCCGCTTCGCAGGTTTCCAAAAAAAAATTTGCGCACAAAGGGGGTCAAACGAAAAACCCGCGGCGGCAGTAGTCAAATCAGTGCGGGCCCTTGGCGGTAAAAACCGGGTACTCGGGGGTGTGGCATTTCCTTTTTCCCAAGGGCACCCGGGGGAGCCCAAATGGGGATATGTAGAATCGTGGGCAGGAAAGTGAAGGGGTGGCCAGGGGGCTAAAAGTTGGCACCTTTGGCCCCCGGGGTTTAACACATGGGGGCGCACCATCCGGGGGCCTTGGGGGAAAAACGGGGGGTCGTGTGGTTTCCATCCTGCCAAACCCCAGCAACAGCAAACAGCGCCCATGGCATTTCAATGCCCTTTCAAACCAGTCAAAGGGTCCAAAACCCCCTCTGCCCGAAGCGGGTGTTTTCCCCTTTTACAACATTTACCCGGTCCAGTTCTCCCCGCTCCTGCTACTCAAAGGCCCCCCGCGGGCGGGTTTTGCGGGGCGATTGCCCAAAGGGGAACAAAAAGTTTGCGTCCAAACCCTTTCCAAGGTGCGCAGCTGACCGTGGGCCCCGTCCCCAATTGTTGGGTTTCTTTCAGTCCCTCCCTTTCCCAAAGGGGGCCCAAACCCTTCAGAGAACTAATGGCTTTGCTGAGCCCCAGATGGGGAGTTCCCAAACCCTAATTTCTTTTTTCCAAAAAGGCAGTACCCGCACTTCATAAAATAAGTAGAACAAAAGGGGGTCCGTCCTTGACTTATCGGGGTTTTTTTTCCCAAAGGGGCCCCGGCACGTGGACTTCCCCGGGCTGTTAAATTTCGGTCTGGGCCGTAATGTCCTTTACGGCCCCCGGGTGAAAGTGCTTCCAGCCCCGGACACCCAAAAAACTTGGACAGGGGACGCCCCTTAAAACCTCCCACGTTGTCAAAACGCGGGCCCCCCCTCGCCAAAGGGCCGCCTCCTTTCCCCCCTCCCCACCCCCCCATCTCAGCCTCCCCAAGTAATGCTCCCATTAACCCCCAGTTTTAGGCACAGCGGGGTACGTAGTTTCACCTGGGGTTTCCTCGGCACACGAAGTCCACAGGGGGGAGGAAAAGGGTTTCCGCGTCATTTCAGGGAAGAAAAAGGTTTTGTGGCTTTTTCCGCGCCCAAATGCAAAAACGGGGAAACCCTGTGACGGACAATGGGGGGGAACATTGGGGGTCCGCCGGGGTGAAACCCCAGGGGGGATGGTCCATTTCCCCCTTCATGGCGGGACGTGTTTTAATTTGGTTTGAAAAAAAGGTTTTCCCGAAGTTTCCCCGATCTTAGAAATTTCGAAAATTGGGGCCAAAGGGAAAATGGTATGCACTTTATCCCTTGTACAAAAAACCCAAAAACCCTCCTCGAGTTTTCAGCGGCAGCTCCCCCCCCAACAACTCTGATTTTGGTGATGTTTTCCCCCCGGTGGAATTCCAGCCTGCAAAAATGTTGGAAACCCAAGTTAACAGAGAAAGGCCATTTAACGATTTTTTTATGATCCAGGCAGACAGAATTTTACCCCCTGTGTAAATTTTGATGTCAGCCAGTGCAAACTCATGGGTTACACCTGCCGTTTTTTGGGCCATTCGGGGGCGACTTTTTTTGTCAGTCCCCCAGGACTACGGGAAAGAATAACCATTAAAAATGCTTTCATGTCCGGAAAAAGATGCTGAAAAATTTTGTTTTGGCAAAGGGGCAGAGCGTGGCGACTACATCTGTGGGCCCCAAAGAGTCCGGTTTGGGGAATGAAAAGGAGGAGGAGGAAATTGGAGCAGAAGAATTTTGGGCTGGGAAAAAGAGTGGTTTTCTACCCCGGTTTACAAGAGAGGAGGAGCGGGAGCAGTGGAGGAGGTGGAGGAGATGAAGGGAAACGAAGGGAGATGCCCCCCAAAACAACCCTGGCAGTATACAGTGGAAATTTAGGAAAAGCCCCCGAAAATATTTTGCAGATGGCCCGTAGCAATTTCTTATTTTCCTGGCCCAGTGACAGGGAAGCCAATAGGCAACAGCCGGAGGGATTACTTCTGGCCCCCACCCTATTGGGCCCTCGCTAACCCGGGCCAAAATGGGGGGCCTTTTTCCCCCCTATTGAGAGGGGAAAAAAAACTCAAATAATAGGAAATCCTCCATAATTTGTTGGCTGTTCCTATGTGCGGCTGTCCCTCCTCCCGACAAAAGGGCTGACCGGGGGTTTTTCCCCGCCTCACGGACTAATTTCCGCGGCTTCTGGGGGAAGGGGGGGGGGTAGGGGCATTTCCAGCTCCATCAAATAGTAAACCCAAGTCCCGGAGCATGATGAGCCCGCTTTTCCCTTTACCACCCCCCCCCCTAGTGAGGGGGGGCCCGTTTTCCGCACCCCAGCAGGACCCGAGCAGTCCCCCGAACCAAAGGTTTGTGGCCTTTCTTGGCAGGGACCTGCCACCTTTGTTAAAAAGAATCCGCTGGAAATACGGGCAGGGCCAAAAATGGATGTGGGGCCGCAACTTGCCGAAATTTTCAAATGGGGAAACTGTCCGCCCCGGGCCAAAATGTGGCACAGGTTCGGGGTTTGTTCGGGGGGGGGGCCAACTTTAACCCCCAAAGGGGAACCCCCCCTTGTCCAGGGAAAAGTGGAAAAGACGGCCCTTTGTCAAATGGGAAAAGGGGGGATTTTGGCCCAGGGTTTCCACCCCAACCCAAGATTAGGGTCCCCGTTGGGGGGTTTAAAAATCCTGTCAGCCACTTGTCGATTTTCCCCCCCCGCCCGTTGCCAAAAACATTTTGCTGCAGTTTCTCCATTGCCTACCCCCCATCTTTACCCGGGACGGTATTTCCCCCCACCTCAACCCTTCCCTTGTGCCACTCTAAAGACCTCAAGATGCTTTTTGCTGTTTTTCTGTTGCCGTGAATCCACACTGGTTTATTGTGCCAAATGTTGACCTCATGGGGGCTGCCCCTTTTTGGTGCTGCCCATTTCCTCCACATGTGGGCATTGTGCCACCCGCCTTTACCTCATTTTGCTGCCGCCGGACCTCCCCCTCTCAGTCTTTTTGCCCAAACCCGTGGCCCTTTCCCCCTGTTTTGCCACCCCAGAATGTCATTGTGCCACTGCCTGGGCCTCATGCTGCGCTGTCGTGACCCCACCTGTGTGATTTGGCCACTCTGTGGCCTAATTTCTGTTTTTTTCCGCCTCCAAATTCTTTTTTGGGCCCCTGCCCGATCTCATGCTGCTGCTGGGGCGTTTACCTCCACACTGTATCAATTTTGCCCCTCTGTGGCCTTTAAAAACTGTTTTGGGCCCCTCCAGGAAAAATTTATTGTGCCACTGCCTGAAACTCATGCTGCTGCTGTGTGACCTCCACACTGTTTCATTGTGCCAAATCTGTGGCCTAATACTGGGTTTTTTTCGCCCCAAATGTCCCTTGTGCCCTTCCTTTATTCATGCTGCTGCTTTCGTGACCTCCACCGGAATTTATTGTGCCATTTTGTGGGCCAATACCCGTTTTGCCGGGCCCCCGAAATTTTCCCTTGTGCCACTGCCCGATTCATGCTGCTGCTTTCGTGACCTCCCCCACTGGGTTTTATAGTGCCCCCTCTGTGGGGCCCAATATGTTTTTTCCGCCTCCGAATGTCTTTTTTGCCCCTGCCTAACCTCATTTCGTGCCGCCTGACCTCCCCCTCTAGTCATTGGGCCACTCGGGGGCTTTTCCCCGGTTTTGCCCCCTTCCCGAAGGGCATTGGCCATCCCCCACCTCATGCTGCAGTGGCTGGGCCCCCGTCACCTAACAAAGTCACTAAAGTTGGCCCAAAACCCCTGAGCTTTTTTAGCTTTTTTTTTTTTCCCGCTTTTTGCTGGCTGACTTTTCAGGTAAAATTTCCCGCTTTAGTTTTTGGGGCAGTTTTGCCCCCTTAAGTCCCCGGGAAATTTTTTTATTTAAGCGTTTTAAGAGCGGGCAGTCATCCGTGTCTACTTAAAAAACAACTTTTTTATGGACCAAACCAAAACTCCCTTGCTTTTAAAATGGGGCCCCCACGTTTTTACCCACCCCCAGGCTCTTTTGGGAAACCTGGGAAAAAAAGTGGTTTTTTTAAAGCGATTGTTCCGAAGTAAATTTGGAACGAAATGGAAATTTTTTCCCGGGAAAAATTTGGCGAAGTGACCGGAAAACGAAAATTTTTTTTAAAATTTTGCCCATCTCTAATTATAATGTTCTGGATCAGTTAGGGGGGGGTTTTAATGTTCTTTAAATGATTAATGGGGTGTATTTGCAGGTTTTTGCCGTTTGAAGGTGTGGATTATTATGTTCGGGGAGCATTAAATAAGGTGTGGGGTTGGAATTTTTCAAAATATTTTACTATGATGTTCTAAAGCACCTGAGGTGGGTAAAATGATGTTTTGCAGTTTCTAAGGTATGTAACATGATGTTCTGCAGCAGTTGATATGTTTTCTATTATGTACAGTAGCTGAGGTTTGTATTATGAATTTAACGGTAAAAAACCCACATTTCTACGTACTGCTCTAATTATGCAGTAGTATTTTTTATGTTGTTAGTATCATTTAATGGGGGGAGTGGGACACTTTTTTGATGCTTGTCTTCTTGGACAAATTCCTAAGAAACCCCTACATTTCTGACTCTACTATGTCTAGTCATTAGTATTGCTTCAATCTGTCCCTGTTTGGTTCAACATGCATTCCACCAAACTCGTGATAATATTAAGGTTCATGTCCATTTTTTCTAGTCCTAAGACTCCTAACCCTAAAGCTAATCCTATCCCTATCACTAACACTAACTCTTATTTGAATTAGTAGGGCTTTTAATTGTTTACTGACCAAGACTCCACGTAACAGAAATTGACTTGGATTGGTAGTGGACACCACATTGAGAACCCTACCACACCTTGACTGCCCTAGAATGGTAAATTAACACTTAAAAAACTCTAAAAAATGCAAATTCTAGTCCCAGATCAGAATTAAATTAAAAAAAAAAAATTTGCCTGGAATTGGGTTACATTTGACATCGACTCAAATCCAAAGTGCAATACTACTAATTATATAGAAATTGATAATAAAATGTGAAGAAAAAAAAAGGATTTGGGCTTAGTAAATATGTTATGTAGCCAAATTCCATTCTTTACATTGCAACTGCTGCAATCAAGTAAGTTAGTGTTCAGGATGATTTAAAACAGTGTGAACTTGGTTTAACCCCTTAATGACCACCCACCATCAAAAGATCATTCATCGAGGGGGCATGGCTTGACATGACCAAGTGAGGAAGCTGGTTTGTGAGATCCCGGCTGAAGATTTGAGCATCCACCTTCATCAGTGCGTCTACCATGGGGAAAACCTCCAAGAAAGGCAGGACGGGTCCCACTAACCCTCTGGACGCCTCTCAGGGGCATATCGAGTCATATTTTGGCTGTTACTGGGCCTTAATGGAGCAGGAGGACGTGGCTGGCGAGGCCTCCCAAGATGGCCGCCGGGCCCCTTCACTGCCTGCCATGGAAAAGGATGCTGGGGACTTACCCTGGACGCTGTCTATGCGATCAGGCCGCCGGAGGGGGAAATCGCAACCCACCGCTGCACTCCCGGCTGATACACCGGCCTCGATGTCTGCAGCTGCCGGCTCCTCTCAGCGCGTATCCCGGGCATCTGACGCTGAAGCCGTAGGACGGGACGCGGCTCGAGTGCCCGCCGCTGCCGCTGCGGGACGGGACACAGCCCGAACATCCACCGCTGACGCCGCAGGACGAGACACAGCCCGTGCAGCTGCCGTTGCCGCCGCGGGATGGGGTACAGCCCAAGCAGTCGCCGCTGAAGCCGTGGGAAGGGACGCAGTCCGCACGTCCGCCGGATCTGACTCACGGCCTCTCCCTGCTGTTGCTGGAGCCGCAGCGGCGTCCCCGAGGGAAAACTCTGCAGCCGCAGCACCTTCTTCACAAGCTACTGGCGGAGTGCTGGCGGCCTTGCCGGGCTATGCGGCTTCCAGCCTGAGGCCGACATCCTCCTCTGCCGCACCTGGGGACGCAATGCAGGAGCACCCCTCTGCATGGACAGAACTGCAGGTACCTGACGCTCCATGAGCACACTCCCTACATAGCCCTGCTGCTGGCTCCTCCAGTTATGGCTCTGTAGACTCCTAGGGCACAGCCTTTCCCCAGGGCCCCTGTGCTCCAGTGTCCCACCACCTCCCCCTAGTGCCTGCTGGGCTTGGGGGTTACAGGTCCTACTGGTCCCACCCAGCCGCAGGCTCTACCCACAGCCTCACTGGCATACCCCTTATGGGATAGGGCCACAGGATGCAGGGGCAGGGATAGACCTGGGGAGTGTTGCCTCACCTTCACAAGCGGTCTGTCTTGGCCTCACAGCCCCACCAGTTCCCTCAGTGCTCCTCTTGCCCGGCACTGCTTGGACCCTCCCCAGCATTGTCAACTAGGTCCTCTTGGGGGGACCTCTCACATCAAGGCCTCCCTGGGTGCTCTCAGGGGGTGCACCGCACACCCTCCTTGGCGAGCAGTGCTTCTGCCCCGTGTTCCCCAGCTGGAGCTCCTTACATGGCTGATGCCCTCTCAACGCCTGACGGTAGCTCACATTGCAGTCTGGACTGCCCATCATCGTTCCCTACAGGCCAGTCCTATTCACCTCTTATACCGCCTTCTGGGGCCCCTGAGGCCCGCCAGATGCTGCAAGCGCCAACTGTTACCTCCTCAGCCGGTCACAACAGTAACCCTATCATGATTGCCGACCTTCAACGTCTCACTCAAGACCTTCCCACCAAGCAGGATATGAAACACCTTTTGGTGGAATGTTGGAAGGATTTCGACAAATTTCACTCCGAGTTGTCTACCGTGTCTACGAGAGTGGACTGTTTGCAACAATCACAAGAATCCTCTTCGGCCTCCCTGCGGGAACTGCAGGGAAGGGTACAACAACACTCCTCACAATTATTTGCCCTCCAGCAACATCTGGACGATGTCGAAAACAGAGGGAGCAGAAACAAGGTGAAGATCAGGGGTCTCCCGGAGTCTATTCCCTCTTCTGACTTGTACTCCACCGTCTCCAACATCTTCAACAATATCCTTGACTGAGCGCCCACTACGTTCATTGAGCTGGACAGAGTTCATAGAGCATTGCACCCACCTAGCAAAGATGTTCATCACCCACGGGACGTTATTTACCATATACATTTCTATGTTCTTAAAGAGGAAATCATGCAAAAAGCCCGTAGGCGACGGTCTTTGACCTACCAAGATCAGCCCATACAAATTTTCCCGGACCTCTCACGTCATACCTTGGCGCAAAGGGCTCTGCTCAAACCTATTCTCTCTGTGTTGCGTGAAAGAAATATACCCTACAGGTGGGGCTTCCCCTTCGCTCTCATTGTACGACAGGATGACCGCATTCATACTCTGCGTTCTCCCGAAGATGTTTCAAAGTTCCTACAGGACTTGCAGATCCCAAATATTTCCCTGCCTGCATGGCCCTCTATTGCCTTTCCCAGGGGAGGGGGAAGCGGTCTCCTGGACCCAGCTCAGAGTTCACGCGGGCATGATCCGGGACTCCCGCCACGAAAGCCCCTTTCTAAGGGATCACGCTCAGTGAAAACATATTTGGTTTCGGGGTCCGCACCCGTTAATCCCCCTTAGTATTCATGTCTGAGGGTCATTGCATATATGCTATTGTTTTCATATTATGCTTATTTCTGACATATTTTTGTGGTTCATTCAGTTAATATTTAGGATGCTTATGCATAAATACCAGTCACTATTGTCTGGGAGTTACTTCCTATTATGCCTGTTTTCCTTATCCCCCAAGTAGGGCTAGGAATCCCTTATGGCCGCTGTCCGGCTCTCTGGTTTTCCTATATGTTCAGGAGTTCTTATAGTGGTTTTTGCAGGGGCACAATATTCCTTTATTTTCCCCTGCTGTTCTTGGTTGCCTCTCTTATTTTCTTCTCCCTTCCTCATCCGTTTTCCCCTCCCTGTCGTGGCCGGGCGCAAGAGGTGGGCACAAGGCATTATCTTGCGCCTTGCTGTTTAAATTGGGGACCTAAAATAGCGTCCTACATCAGAAGCGTGCGCAAATCCTCTACCATTTCCATCGTCAAAAGGTTCAGATAGTGTGCTTTCAGGAGACACACTTTAAAGTAGACCATGCCCCTATAATTAAAGATAAATATTTCCCCCATTGGCATTTTGCCAACTGCCCCTACTACCTTAAGTCACGGGGGGTCGCTATTGCTGTCCATAAGTCCCTCTCTCACTCCGTAATTGGTTGCATCCCTGATGTTGAAGCCAGATACCTGATCCTGATCTTAAACATCACTGGTCATGTTTTTACAGTTGTAAATGTATATGCTCCTAATCACGGGCAAACGGCTTTTTTGTTAGAGGTACTAGATAAACTGAATTCCCATGCACAGGGTATGGTCCTCTTTTACGGGGACTTTAACCTCACTGTTGACCCGACTATGGATAACGCCACCGGGCGCTCCACTGTCTCGTACTTGGCTATCAAAAGTCAAGAAAGCCCTGTTCCAATTCCAGCTCCTGGATGGTTGGTGGCTTCAACATCCCTCAGATAGGGATTATAGCTTCTTTTCCTCTCCCCATAATACGTACAGTCATATCGACTATATACTACTTCAACATGGTGCCCTCCCCTGGTTGTGCTCCTCCACCATAGGGAGCGTGCTCTGGTCAGACCATGCGCCAGTCTATGTCCCCCTCCGTCTCCCATTTCTCTCTGCTCGAGCTAGATCTTGGAGGCTTAATGAATCTCTATTGTTGGATTCCGTTTGCCTTGCTGAGCACTTCATTTCTGACCATGCGAGAGATCACACATCCCCAATATTTAAATGGGAAGCCCTGAAATGCGTTTTGCGAGGTGTGCTCATTAAACACGGTAGTCGCCTCAAGAAAGCGCGTTCAGCCGCCATCACAAAAGCTTTGCAAAGGGTAGCCTCGTTGGAACTCTTGCATAAACAAGCCCTATCCAGGAGTGTGCTGCAGGACCTACTCATGGCCAGACTTGATGTTCGTAGACTCTTTGAGGCCTCCTGGGGTAAAATCCTGCAGGTCTGCCGTAGCAGGTTCTATGAGTTTGGAAACAAGAGTGGCCATCTCTTAGCGCGGGCCACAAGGGATAGAATCGCACAATCCTTTATCTCAAGTCTTCAGGATCTGACATCCAGGGTGTGTGTATGCAACGATGCCACAGCAGTGCCAGATATTCTTCCTGGTGTTCCCAGCACCACTCGAGAGCATTTAGACATTCTGGGAGGTCAAGGCGTTTCCGTTGGTCACTGTCTTCCACATGGGATGATACATCCTTCAGTTCTGACAGTTCTAGGAGCAAATCTCATCAGCAGATACTCAGTAGAGACCACCAACAGGTTTCAAAATTATTGTCCAGTCATGCGGTTCTTGTCTCTTGGACAACTGTGGCTGCCAGACTGGTGTTATCATCGATTTCCGCATCTGCCAATGGTGAGTTCGGGTAGGGAAAGTGATATAGTGGGAATGATTAAGCAGTTATTGGATAAACTGCCTAGTGCTTATGCTTTCTACTCTTTCCCTCCTATGTCTGCAGCCACCCAAAAGAAGGCCTTTTTCAGCGGGGTGAGTCCCTTAGGGGATCATTTTTCATTGGAGACTAAGCAAAAGATTTGGGAGAATGCTGACATCGACACATATGGTGCATTTATGTTTTTGGCACTCAGACGTCATTTTTTTTGCACGCATTAGAAGTGTAGAATGCGCCTGGATTTATGAACCTGTTCTACTGCGGATCACAGATTTAGTACTTTCTAGCTACACAATTGGCTCAGGTAAACCACTTTTAAACGTTGTGTTCATCCCCTTTTGAATCTGTTCTTTGCCACTGCGTTTTTCCTCTACTTTTTCACCTGGGCAAGGGTTTTGTTTGGGTTCGCAATCGGTGATCTAAGATGGGTCAGTTTGGAATGTGGTTTGTGCTTTATACAGTCGAGGGCTGTGCCTGACCAGTCTGTTTGGTCAATGACTTTCTTAATATTACTGTAAACAGTTCTTAGTTCATGCTGATGACTCTCCTTCAAGAAATTTTTGGTGTCCTTTGGGGTTAATAGTGGGCGGTTCAGCTCCCATTTATTTAGAATTGAAGCTACAACAGAAGCAGTTAGGGCAGGCTTGCCCAAAACGGAGGTCATGCGCATTGGGAATGGCACTCACATTGATATGCTGGGAATGTTCATCCAGATGTACTTAGAGTTTTTTTCTTTTATGCTGTCCAGCTGTTTGGTTTGTAAGACATTCCTACATATTTTTGGCGGTAGGAGCCTTGGGTTCCAGACAGCGGACATTTAGCTTGATGGGTATCCACAGACTCTGTTGGACTCAAGTGCTGTAGAACCTCGTTGAAATCAAAAAGGCTGTTGTTCCTTAATTGTTACTGTTTTTCCATAGTGGGGTCAATGATCTCTGTTCTGTGCGTATGGGAGACTAGTTGGCCCTGATGAAGTTGGACTAGGAGTGGCATAAAGGTTTTATCTAGAATTGGTGATGATCTGGTCCTTAATCATTCACAGAGTTATATGGTATGGAGCCAAGGACAAGAAGGCAGTTGAGTAATCTAAGATAGTGGTTGATGCCAGAATGTCACTTTTTTTAGAGGTGGTAGGGAGTGTAGTTGTCGAGGCATTGGAAGTTGGAGGGAGAAAATGCTTGTTTGATGCGCCCAAGTGGCAGCCATTTAACTGAGATTGGTGTGGACATATTTCTGTCCGGTTTACAAGATAGGGTAGAATAAACCCTATTTCTCATGGATAGGAGTTGTAGTCATGTAGTGCTAAATGAGCTCCATGTAGCATTTTTTTCAGAAAAGGGGTTTGTCTCCAGAGGGTGGTTCATGCTGCTGGATTCAGTGCCATGCATTCATTGCAGCTGGATGACGGAAAGCGAGTTTAGAGCTGCTGTTAGGATAACAGTTTTGAGTTAAAATAAAGCTGCGGTCAAACCCACCTATAAAACAATATGTTGGTGTCATTGTTGTTTTTAGGCATTAATGTGAGTAGTCCTACCCCCTACAGCTGAGCTGAGTTAGTTAGCTGGTAAATTCCTGCAGTCTAGAATGTCCATGTAGAGTTAGATGTTGACTATCCAAATGTTTATAGCCAATGGGCAGTCGTCATCTTGTTAAAAGAGGTTTCCGATGGCAAACATTTATCACAATAAAGTGGTGCTGTGCCTGTAGAGGAGTTAAAGAGATTGTTCACCTCTCTTTTTTAAGATTTTTTCTAGCTAAGGGCAGAAGAGGAAAAAAAAACAGTGCTCACCTCTAACTGTCCATTCATTCTAGCACTGTGCTTCTGTTTGTTTGTTTTTCAGCCTTTGGCATCTGGAACATGAATGGCAGCCTGTGATTAGCTACAAAAGTCACGTGACACTGTTTGATGTCACAGTTTGGAAATCAAGGTGATGTCAGGCAGTGTCACGCGACTGCTACAGCTAATCCCAGACTGCAGCAATGACATTTTATTGATCCAAACCCAGAAGGAAGCAGAAGACTGGTTGAGAGGACCGGGAGCATAGTGCTGCATTAAATGGCGTGTCAGAGGTGAGTATTGTTTTTTTTTTCTTTCTTCCTCAGCTACATAAGTCAGTGTAAATAGAAGATGTACTCAATAAAACTTCTTATACCTTCTGAAATATTTTTAGTAACCACAGGTTTCTATCGACCATAACCATATAGACCAACTTAGCCCTCATACAGCACTTGCCATTTCATGTGTGCTTGACAAAGGGGGCATTCCCTCAAAACGAGCCGCTTACTCCAACCGGAAGAGAGGACGTATTATGAGTTCGACTTCTTAGATCTACCTGGATTATTGATGTTACCTGGATAAGGACATCTATGCTTTCAACTCAGGACTTTGAGAAGACATTTCGAGGGAACGACCCCTTTGTCAAACACACCTGAAATTGCAAGGGTTGTATGAGTGCTTAGTTGGCCTATATGGTTTATAATAGAAGATTTTAATGTTTGTGTTATGGAGATTGTTTTATATATCATGTGACCCCAATTAGCATAAAGAGACGTATGGAAGGAATCTCAGGTGTGCTTGAAACGTCACAGCTGTTTATTCCAACCTGGAGAGAGGAAAGAACTGTAAATCTGTGGAATAGCCTGCCTGAGGAGCTGGTTACAACAGGAACAGTTGAATGTTTTAAGAAAGGCTTTGAAATCTACCTGAAACAAAAGGATATTAATGCGTACGTAGCTATATAACATTCTGGATCCTGTCTGGTGGCGGCTCTGGGTTCATTGCTAGGGTCTCCAGTGGAGCAGATTGGTTCTTGCCCTGTGGGTCAGGGCATTAACCAGTGGGGAGACTGGGCTTGACATCCTTGTTTCCCTCCCTTCACCCACATTTTCTGCACCCTTGTTTGAACTTGATGGACACGTGTCTTTTTTCAACCGTATTAACTATGTAACTATGTAAAGATTGTGAGTTCCACTTACTAGATCAGCCTGAATTATTGATGTTACCTGGATAAGGACATCTATGCTTAAAACTATTTAAACTCGACACTTTGAGAAAACTGCAGGTTATGTAAAAATATTATAATCTATGTGAAAATAAGAACAGCTATTCTATGTCTTTGGAACATTAAAAGATTGAGTTTGGAGAAAAACAATAGAAGTAGCCCCCACTTAATCGACCTGACCATAAGTCTTGAAGTGTAAAAAGCAGATGTACACAACTCCTTTAATTTGTTTCTAAACATGGGTGTTGGTCTGGACATCAATGGTGTTTTAAATCGGTTATCAAATATCCCTTTAAGGTGCTCAGATTCCCTTAAGTTATGTAAATCATGATTGTATTTTATTAAGAACAAGTCTTCATGTACTCAGCGGGCTTATATAATTGTGTTTGAGTATTTGTGTACTGTACTGCTTGCTTAATAAATTTGGTCACTCTCTATCGCACAGGCTTGACAAACAATACGGCATATGCTCCAAATTACAAATAAACCTTCCTAAAACATTCCTATTCTCCCACGAAGATAACGACAGACACTGCTTAGACACAAACAATAACAGCCTCGTTTTTATCCCCCGTCTTTCCTTCCATAGACTACTTCAGCTTCCTTGGTGTGGGGGACATCCAGTGGTGGTTTTGTGAAATCATCATTCCCAAGGGTGCTCTGGCTTACAGCATGCACACAAACATCTTTCCCTTCAAATATACAAGGACAATAAACTTTGACTGTCAGCTCTGTTTAGTCTTTATCCTCATCCAGGATGATATCTGACAGTTGTTCATTTTTTACTGGTCAGTGACCAAATGCAAGCAACGCCCGAACCTAAAATATCAATGTCTTTCCTCTTTTCATACACAGACATGTCACCTACCCCAGACCCATAACTGAATGGCCCTATGGCCTTCCATGGTCATCACAAAAAAAAAAAAAAAACCTTTTAGACAACTCCTGTTTCACCTCTTAGAAAGAGAGCACAGCACAACTGAATGTTGATGGGCTCGAGACGCCAAGCCAGAAAAACAGACGGCAAATGAGCCTTGGAATTCAAGGCAATGCTGTGAAAAGGCTGAAGGAAAACTAAGCATTTTTAAGTGCAGCTTTGGAGAACTGGGACATCTTCCAGCTTTGGCTGAAACAAGCAGAAGCCTAGAAGTCACGGGAGGCTTAGGTTTGGCTTCTGTAGCTGCAAAAATATGGACGAGATAAGAGAATAAAGATGTACATGGAACAAAAGCCGTATAACGTATACATGCAAATGCCGTGTTGTAATGTTTTTCCGAGAGCAGATACCGTTTCTGATGTCTTTTCTCTTGCAGAACAGAGAAGCATAGAAACTGTAGTGATAAACTACTCCTGAAAATGAGCTTTTAATTAAGATACGCCAGAAAAATGCCCTTAATCTGACCACAAATCAGCCAGCCAGCAATATCCATTGTCTCATGCTTGTATTGTGCATTTTATCCTTTTATGTTTTGTAAAGCAAGCATTATGTATCTACAGCGCAGAAACTGCTTCCGTCGCCTGCACACATACTACAGCTCTGCAGCACTATTTACTCAGCTGCATAGTACTTTTTATTATTAAATTATTCTTTTATTCTATTTTATGTCAGGAAACAGGTTGATACAAAAACCAACTTGTTTTGAATTTTGCTGCGTTCTCCCGATAGGCATAAGCTATCCATGCACGTTGTATAGATATGGTACAGAGCAAGATTTTATTTATTCAGATTTACTTCTTTATGTATGTTTTATCAACACAGGCGCCGCAAGTACAGCTGAAAATATAAGTCCACATGCCGGGACTTAAGACTTATGTCAATATTCTTGTCTGATAAAACAGGCCTATTTCTAAGCATCTCCCTAGCAGTGATGGCTATTTGTCATGTCAAATATGCAGATGCCAAGAACATGAACAGAGCAACAATTGTGACACACAGTGGAGGCTCAGGTCGAGGATTCTCCGATCTACACAGGTTATGAATGATTTATGGAAGTGAAACATTTACTGTGAACCTGCTATACCTACCACACAAACATACATACTGCAAATGTGTGAAACGGTTAACAATGGGTTGAAGAGAATGTGTTGTAAGCGTCTCTCAAGAGTGTTCTTTGTATAATGCTAAACTACAGCATCTCATTGTTACATAACATTATATGTTTACAACGACCAATCTGCTGGAGACAAAACTTATGTATTGAAGGTGAAAATAGTAAATGCTATAATAATAATAATAATAATAATAATAATCTTTATTTATATAGCGCCAACATATTCCGCAGCACTTTACAATATAGAGGGTATAAGCAAAGACAAACCAGATATTACATTATAAAAAACCTACTTACCAATGGGACATGAGGTGTGAGGGCCCTGCTCGCAAGAGCTTACAATCTATTAGGGTGTATGGGTGAATTAAAGGGTGACAAGTGCTTGGTTTACAATGGTCCACCCATGTTACATAAATACGGGGTAGTATACATAAAAAAGTGGATGAACCTGCCACCCTGACAGTACATCTATATACAGATAAGTACCTGTAGGTGCCAAAGTGCAGGAAGTGACGAATGTGTGACAGAATTTGGGGGGATAACAGTTAGGGGTCTTGGTAGGCTTGTCTAAGAAGATGAGTTTTCAGAGCGCACTTAAAACTGTGAGGGTTGTGAGTGTGCCTGATCACATGGGGTAACATGTTCCAGAGAACTGGTGCAATACGTGCAAAATCTTGGAGACGGGCATGGGAGGTTCGGTTGAGTGAGGTGTGTAATCTTAGATCAGTAGCAGAGCGGAGAGCCCGGGCAGGGTGGTAGACAGAGATGAAGGAGGAGATGTAGGGGGGGGTACAGCACTGTGGAGAGCTTTATGGGTGAGAGTGATTAGTTTGTGTTGTATTCTGTACTGAATAGGCAGCCATTGCAGTGACTGACACAGGGTAGAGGCATCAGTAAAGCGGCTGGAAAGAAAGACAAGCCTGGCTGCTGCATTCAGGACAGATTGGAGAGGAGAGAGTTTACAGAGAGGGAGACCAACAAGTAGGGAGTTACAGTAGTCAAGACGAGAAAGAATAAGAGCAACAATGAGAATTTGAGCTGTTTCCACAGTGAGAAAAGGGTGGATTCTTGAGCTGTTCATGAGGTGCAGGTGACAGGAGCGGGCAAGGGATTGGATATATGGAGTGAAGGACAGATCAGAATCTAGTATAACCCCAAGATAGCGGGCCTGCTGCCTAGGAGTTATGGTGGTGCCACACACACAGAGAGAGATAGCGGTTAGTAGATGGTGGGATGACTAAAAGTTCAGTTTTAGTGAGGTTTAGTTTAAGATAGAGAGAAGACATGATATCAGAGACAGCAGAGAGTCACTGGTGTTTTGTAGCAGGGCAGGAGTGATGTCTTGGGAAGAGGTGTATAATTAGGTGTCATCAGCCTAGAGATGGTACTGGAAGCCAAATCTGCTGATGGTTTGTCCAATGGGGCTGTGTAGATTGAAAAGAGGAGAGGACCAAGAATGGATCCCTGTGGAACCCCAACAGCAAGAGGAAGAGGAGAGGTGGTAGAACTTGCAAATGAGACACGGAAGGAGCGGTCAGAGAGGTAGGAAGAGAACCAAGAGAGAGCAGTGTCCTGGATGCCGATGGCACTGAGCATGCTGAGGAGAAGGTGGTGATCTACAGTGTCAAATACGGCAGAGAGATCCAGGAGAACCAACAATAAGTAGTTGCTCTGAGATTTTGCGGTCAGGAAATCATTTGAAACTTTTGCTAGAGCAGTTTCTGTGGAGTGTAAGGTGCGGATTGTAGAGGATTGAGAAGAGAGTTAGTAGAGAGATATTAGATTAGGCGGGAGTAGACCAAGCGTTCCCCGAGTTTAGAGATGAAGGGCAGGTTAGATACTGGTCGGTAGTTGGCAGCACAGGAAGGGTCCAGAGAGGGCTTTTTTAGTAAAGGGGCTATAAATAGCGTGTTCAAAGGAGGATGTGAAGATCCCAGTGGAGAGATTGAGGTTACAGATTAAAGTGAGGTGAGAGAGGACAGCTGGTGATATAGACTGGACATGGTGGGAGTGTTTGTGGTCACTAGAACAGGTGGTGTGGCATGTGGAGAGATTGAGGTTACAGATTAAAGTGAGGTGAGAGAGGACAGCTGGAGAAATAGACTGGACAAGGTGGGAGGGGATGTGGTCACTAGAACAGGTGGTGGGGCATGCAGACAGGAGAAGCCTGGACACTTCTTCTTCTGATGTCAGGTCAAGGGCTGAAAGCAGATTAGAGGATGTGCGGGGAGGGACATAATTGGTGTTATTTGGGTATTGTGAAGTGATGTTTTGCCGGATACTGTCGATTTTGTCTTTGAAGTGAGTCGCCAGGTCTTCAGCACAGAGGTCAGTGACCGGGGCCTGAGCTTTAGGTCTGAGGAGGGAGTGGAAAGTGTCAAATAGGCGTTTTAGGTTGTTGTGTAGTGTTGAGATGAGGGAGGTGAAATATTCTTGTTGGGCACAGTGAAGAGCAGAGTGGTAAGTCCTGAGCCAGGAAGCAAAATGATCCAGAAACTGGTGGGGTGAGCTGGGGGGTCTGTACACAACCGTGACTCTGAGAGAAAATGGCCCGAAGAGTCTGAGGGTGTGGACCTCAAAGGAGGGGAAAGTGAGTGAGGGTGCCGGAGGAATGACCTGGTAGGTGCAGTGTGGAAAGAGAAGTAAGCCAACTCCTCCACCCGGCCTGTTCTCAGGTCTGGGTTTGTGAAGGCCACCATAGGTGAGAGTGGCAGGGGAAGCAGTGTCTGATTGCTGGAGCCAAGTTTCTGTGAGAACTAGGAGATTGAGGGAGTTAGAGAGCAATAGGTCATGCACAGCAGTGAGTTTATTATAGACGGATCGGGCATTCCACAAAGCACATTAAAATGGGATCGGAAAAGACGTACAACAAATATTACGCAGGTTATCAGGGTTTCTGTGGGAGAAAGAGGTGGAGGTGGGATAAGAGGTAAAGGAAGGTGGATCGGGGTTGGGAGAGATGTCTCCTGCAGCGAGAAGCAGGAGAATGAAGTGACTGCAGATGGTTCAGTTATGAATATGCGCAACGTTTATACAGCACCATAAAATAGGATGGTTTGGGGTAGGTATAGTAAGTAGTGCATGGGAGAGGGAAGAAGAGGAGCTAATGTGAACAGAATTGTTTGGAGGCATGACTAGATGGTAGGACAGGAGGAAAAAGGCAGCAAGATAGATTGCAATAGTAAGCATGGTGTCTAAGCTGTAGGTTAGAGAGCCCAGTTACTTACAAAGTTAAGTTTTTGCCCCATCAGTGTATATATATATATATATATATATATATATATATATATATATATATATATCTTGTAAGGGATTAGGTAGCGGGTTGGTCGTCTCCTGGGTAGACGGGCACAGCTCAGCAGGCACAGAAGTCCAAACAACAAGGAAAGTTCATTTAAAACTGACCGCAGACAGTTTTATTGTTTAGCATGTGGTACATAAAACAAAACAAATCCTATGCTTGTCCGGCTCTAACTAAACATCAGGAATTCCTCTCTAACACAGTGCTGGCCTAATACCAGTCACCAAACATAACTGTATCACTGTACCACAAGTAGGTGCTCCCACAGGTTTGTAGCAGTTAACCTGTCCCAGGCTGAGCGAGTGTGTGTCTGCAGCTCTGGCCTTATATGAGGCAGACACACCTATACCTAATTAGACAGCCCAAGACCCGGACTGTCCAGGTGGAGTGGGGTCCCACCCTTGCTATCCCCACTCCAGCAAACCAGCCCTTGCAAATGGGTTTTACTAAACCCTACACATAGAGATCTTTTAGATCTCTGAGGCTTCACTTTCTGGTTCCTTGCTACCTGACAGACATAAGGTATCTTGGGCAGATATATACTCCCTCCAGTGCAGACACTCTGTAACACATCTCCCCCCCCCCACCCTGTTTCAGACCCCGGGCTGGAACACATCTGGACATAAGGCAGTGTATGCAAGACAAGGCATCTGCATTCTTCATTTGGGTCCCTGGCCGGTGCTTTACCGTGAATTTTTATTCCTGTAAGGCCAAGAACCATCTTGTGATCCTCCTATTCTTTTCCTTATTTTCACACATCCATTTGAGGGGAGCATGATCCGTAACCAACTCAAATAGAGCACCGGGTGCTCTTCACCGTTACATACCTGTGACAATAGCGCCCCAAGTCCCACATCCGACGCATCAGTATGAAGGACAAACCCTTTCTTAAAATCGGGGGTAATCAGCACTGCTGAGCACACAGTAGGTCCTTAAGGGTCTGAAATGCTTTTCAGCCTGGGGTATCCACTTAACCATAAAAAGAAACTTTTCCTT